>JAXCGZ010000817.1:0-39639 GCA_037179515.1 Halocaridina rubra
GGTTACAAATGAAGCATGAAAAATATCCAATAATATTTATTGTAGTACATGGTACTCAGTGGTTAGATCACTCAACTCAAAAAGTGACTAAAAGTCAACATGCAGAAAGAGTGCAACCAAAATATAAGACAAAATATGTGAGTCGAACAACTAATAATAATAGAAATATAATCAAATTTTATAAGTAACTAATTATATAAAAAACGCAGACAGTGGCTAATTTGGCACGTGTTGCAATTATAAAAGGCTATAACAAAATTCTTGTAGGGAAAATTTATGGTAAGATATGGTCTTTTATCGCTTCTCGTGGCATGAATGTAATATTCTTGATAGCATTAAAACTTGACTAGCAGTAAATAATTTAAAACAGAGTATATAGATATATTCCCCTCTGAGGGAGGGGGGCTAGAATATTTCTTCCGTGTTTCCCTGCGTGTCCTAAGAATCCCCTCCTCTGTATTTCCTCTTTCCAAAGAGCCAGAGTATTTTGCCTTGACTCAGCCACTCCCCTTATAAGGGGAAAATTGGCTTATGAATATAGATTGATATAGATATATCTGTGACAGTTAATGTGTGGCTGCCAGTAACTTAAATGTGACATAGAAGCTTCCTCTATGAAATTAGAAATGACAGAAAAAAATAAAGTAAGAAATATCAAGCTTATAATGGGAACATATAGAATCATAAAACAAAACAACATTTATTGAAAAGAAAGAGAGAAAGGGAAATGGTGGAGTGATACAACATAAACCTCGAAAGAAGTAAAGATTGAAAATAAGAATATCTTGAAAATCTCATCAGCAAGGATATTAAAGAGATGGCTGAGAAATTGGTACATAAGCACTCGGCACATATGATATTGTTTGCAAAACTCTAACAATATACTCTAAGAAAGAACAAATTATGCATAATATAGGAAGGGTATATGACAATTAGCCTTATTCCATCACATGGTTTAGAGCCCAAACGTACCCACTCACTCAAAATGACAGAAAAAGACACAATGAGTAACACAAATCATGATATGTAAGACCAAAAAGTGCACATTTTGTATTCTTTTGGATAGCACATTTATGAGGAGGAATGAGATGGAGGCTGTGGTGTTGACTGGAATGATGGAAAGTAGAAGAGCAAGAGGACGACGAAGAGAGAAATATATGGATGTTGTGACGAGAGTGGCGGGAGGACATCTTAAGTATACAGACTTGTTGCAGTTAATAGACAGAGTCAGGCTGCACGCTATGGTTGACGAACTCTAAGTGGTTAAGGCACGGTGATGATGATGAGTGAAGAGGAGATTCTAAAGCACTTCAACAAATATGCATAATAGACACCATAGAAATCTTGCCTAGACTCTTGTTTAGTGGATAAGTATTAAAATATAATAAAGAACTAGTCCGTGATATGTGGAATACAAGGAAACGAAAACGAAAAAATATCGCTGGAACTTCAGATGATCGCAAGGAGGTACTGTTACAAAGGCAGTTACTTCTTCATGCAATGGACATTTGAACGACAGCAAAACAATAATATGATGACGTTGTAAGTGACTCTAACTCTAGCATCAATTTCGGTGCTTGTCGTAAGTGTTTTTTACGGAGATAAGTAGTTGAGAAATTGAAATAATCAGTGAATATTCGTAAATGAATGTCGTTTTAGGGGTCTATTAGAAAAATCATCGCCTTCAGTGTTCATCTTTTCATATCTGATAAATATTTCATGAATGTACTTTTTTACTCATGAAACAAATAGTTCGTCTAATTTAAAATTTTTCAAAGATGAGTATTATATAAATAACTACTTTAGTCTGCACTTGCAAACCATGATATTGTTTTCTATATTGGTAATTTATGTTAGAAACCGAATATCTAAGAATATGAAAATTCTAGTTTTTATATATTGATGCTGGTTGCCGTTTTGTGTCCGTTTTAATCTCATTCGAATGGGGGTGGACAAATACAGCTTGCAGCTGAGGAACTAAGTCTGGCTGCTCTTCCTAATATGCATGGTAGGCTCGAACACAGGCATGTCACTTCCTGAGTCAAATGCTCTTATCACAGTGCTACCGCGATCCCCATTTTTCTCTACACAGAATACTTAAAAAATTTACTCTAAGTTTGTAGTTGGAATAAATGTAAAATTTTACAGTTTTTGTGTAATAGTGCTCTGTGTGAGGGGTGCTAAGGACAAAAGTTCATCGTATGTCAAGTGAATAGTAGTGGAGGATTTTTTGTATGTAGAACTGCTGCTGCTGTATCTCATATTTGGTACAATTGAACTCCAGTTATTGGGTGTCTTCATTGTTATAATAAACACCAGGCCTTTTGTAAATCCGCATCTTTGACAGCGTGCCAAGCCACAGAGCAATAGAGACTTTTATTCTGCTTCATCACAAATCCATAATGAATGCCAAACCCCCAATTCAGTATCATTTATCATTAAGAGTGATTCTGGTACATCCCCTTAATAGTGGCTATTTTAGTAGATAATTTGCAAAATAATCAGTCATTAAAATTTAATATTCCTTGTCTTCCTTCCTGGTACTAAAAAGAACCCAAATCATAGCTAATAACTGCTCCTCTGTTGAGCCAGTAACAATACCTTTGCTTTTGAATGCTTTTGGTACTCTTCCAAGGTCTCATAAAAATGATAGTTTATATGAACAAAACAATTCCATTAGATAAAATTTAAGTTAATTATCACTTTTACCTAACTTCTAATGGTGTTACCCCCTTCACTCCGCTGGAAACTTAGACAGCCCCCTGTCACTTGGCCTGTAAAGCAGGTCATCCCAGTATACAAGTAACAACATGCAAGATTTCCTATTTGGCTCTGTAGCTTGTGTGATTGGAGACTTTAGTATATCCTTTTTTCCTATAACTAGCTAATAAGCTTGGTATTACTTTCTAGTATCTAAATATGATTTCATTCATAGGAAGTTTTTTATTTGTATTAATTCTGAAATATGATTCATAAAGCAAGTGCTCTCCGTATCTTAATAGAAACATTATTGCCAATTTTTTATCCTTACATTCTTAGTAGTTTTATCAAAGAATGCTTTATACTTAGAAGCTGAGGTAAGGGATAAATGTTAATAATTATGTCAATTCAGTACTTTCCCTTTTGTATGATAAGTCTTCATACTCATAACACTTCTTCACAAGACTAATGACAATTACTTGAAAATATAAAAGGGTGTAGCTTTTAAAAAATTCCTTTTTTAATTATACAGACACTCCCCAACTTACGAACGAGTTAAGTTCCAGAAGTCTGTTCATAAGTAGAATTGTTCATAGTTTGTGATTAGGTATAAAAAGTACTGAACAGTACAAAAATATGCAGTATTGTACAGTATTTAGCTACATAAAACATTTCATACAGTATTAATGAATTTTAATACAGCAATGATAATGTAATAATACCGTCCAGTACAGTAATATATGGGTATATAATGGGTAGGTTTTTCTTTGTATCTCTGAATGTTTGTAAGTCGGTTGTTCATAAGTAGAGGAGCTTCTTTATTATTCTTTGTCTAAAGTGAATGCTGAAATGTTTAGTATCTCAATATTTTTAAGTCAGATCCCTGGCAAAGTAATAATAATAATAATAATATTACTGTCCTAATAATAATGATAATTAAAATAATAGTAATTATAATAATAATAATGATGAAAACCTTAACAGTTTCCAATATTATATGCATGCTTGTTAGTTATTTGTCATTACTGAATTTAGGAAACTAGTTTTTCCCAGTCTTTAGTGACAAGCAGGATAAAGTGATTAATATACAGTAGTGCCATGTTGTTGTTGTCATTACCTGAGCTGCGTGGCCGAATGCCAGTGAACATCCATGTTTATGGATATTCTTGTGGACAGCCAAACTGCTTTCAAGAAATCCATAGTTCAGACAGTGAACTTTATACAGTTCCCAGATCACCAGATTAAATAACTCCAATAGTAATTGTCCAACAGACTTGGTTAATATCCTCTTTTTTTCAGATATCGAAGCTTTCTTAGAAAAAATGATTCAACCAGATGCAGCTTACTCCCTTTTTCCTCCTTGGGGTACCTTTACTTACGAGGTAAGTAATTGATATAGTGGTGTTGAATCTCGCTCCAGTAATAACTACAGGACTCATAGGCCCTAGAATAATATAGTACTGTGTAATTTCCTTATTTTTACAGAGTATTTACTGTATATAAGCCATTTGTTTTAGTACGCATTTACAAATCTTCCAGAATCTACAAGGGTGACCTAAGTTGTAACAGAAGAATTGAGGAAGTAAGTCTTCAGTTTACATTACTCATTCATGCCTTTATCTTAGTTGTTTTGAGGCAATATAGGGTAGGAGGCTTGCCCAGCCCCATCTCTCCTAGCCTTTTTCATTCCTCCCATTTTACTCAGAAAGTGCAAAAGTAGTATTATTTCCTCCTCAAGACCAGTAAATTTCCATATGTTGCCTGTCCAGTCTGTAAGTCTTTGTTAACTTCTGATGACCTGTACACCAAAGGGATGACTATAAACAGACCTTTTATTAGTCCTCTCTGCAAATACATATACTTTCTTGCACTTGACATATATTCTTTTCCTTTATTAATATGACCTATATTCTTCTCCTTAACTAAATCTTTTAACTTGCCCTTCCTTATCAAAGTTGCTTTGATATTGAAAGCTTTTTTTATCATTTTTGCAATACTGAAGCTCCTTAATTGACTCATTTGTGTCCTTAATATTCAAGGCATCTTTGTTGGTTTTTCTAATGCACCACAGCTTATGCTATCCTATTCAGTTCTCTGGATAGGATTTCATTTCTATCCCCTTGTAACAATATCAGGCTAAAAACCCCTAAAATGTGCTTCATTCCAAAAACTTGAATTCATTTGTAATTCCATTTTTTATTATATTTATGGCAGAATTGAACTTTTATGTATGTTTTCAATTAGTGATTCGCTTGAAGTGACTAAAGCAGCAGGGTTGATCCCGCTGTGAGACATTATGAAGAACATCCAGCCTTAATACCCCAGCTCCAGCGTGTCTGTGTCCACCCCTATAAGAATAGGGAGTTAGTATGACAAAAAATGGTGCATAACTCTTTCTTCACTAGCATAATTACAATAGCAACCTCTTTCCAAATCTTTGATATTCATTTGTTGCTCCTCTTAATGCAGCATGACAGTTTAAAATTTATTTTTCCTCTAACGTATCAAAGTTTCTTAGTATATTAGCATATTACACGCTCTCTATTTCTTCCTTCATATGGTCTTATGTTCCAGTGTTCTCTCATATCATGTTTTGTATTTGTGTCTTAAAATACTTGATGAATATGGAGTATTTTTTTTACTTGCCATACTACTCTTTAATTGTTTTATTACTCATGAAACATATGAAAATTATCTGTATGCTTATATTGAACTAAACCTTGAATGCCAAATGTATGAACAATACCTGGGGTGGGGATGGGCTTATGCGAAAATACTTAGGAACCCCCATCCTAAAGTCTCTCCCTTAATATAATTTTCATTATCAGTTACAATGTATAAATGTTCTTGTGTTTAATCATTTTGCATTTCTTTCAGAAAAAAAGCCCTAAAACTAGTACCAGTAGCAACCACAGCAACCAGTCCCGTCGGGGCTTGAAGCGAAAAGCATCTGATTCTTTCCAGAGTATATCATTAAGTATGAAAGATGGCCCAGAATTGTATCGGTCTTCAAAGAATGATGGTTCCAATACAGCAAAAGGCGTTTTTAGTCGTAGAGTGAGAGAAAAAGCTTCAAAGATGGTTCGCATCAAACAGGAAAAAGATTCAGATGATGAAGATGTTAAGGTCATGAGTTTGTCTACAGAAATTGCGTCTGGTTCAGTTGAAGAGAGAGAAAATCCTTTGGTCTCTAGAATTCCCGTGGGAGGCCAAGAATTCATTGCTTCTGTTCTCACGACATCTTTAGAAGTTAGTATATTTCGGTGTATAAGTCGGCCTACAGATAAGTCGACCCAAAAATGAGAGTAATTTTTTATGATTTTTGCTAATATCTGAGGTATAGGTCGACCTGATCAGAAATTTTACAAATGGCTGCATGATGTTTACATTGTTATGGTCTTTTTCCTTTGATTAATAGCATTTTGTGGAATTTTAAGGTAATGGTAGCTCTATTACATTATTAGTGTCGAATCAGAATGTGAATTGATTAAAATACAAGTATTTACATTAGTAGCTACATGTATTTACATCGATAGTTACCGCACCGAGGCTGTCGTCGGTATTAGCCTAAAGTTAGGCCTGATTTCCTGCACCAATATGTCACAAGATTTCAAGGTTTGCTTTTTGTGATTGTTATATAAGTCGACCCTAAATTTTGGGCTGATTTTTGGGGGCTAAAACATCGACTTATACACCGAAATATACGGTAAGAAAGCTGTTATGTATTGTTTAACACTTTAAATAATGAATGCTTATGTCCTTGTTAGAAAGTAATTTATTATGATTTCTTCCCCTTGTTTGTGTAATTGTCTCATTATTTTAGCAGATAAGTTGTCTTTCTCTTTTAGTTTTATGATCAATATCCAGTAATCCAAGTAACTGTCCTATATTTTCATCGTCTTTTAACTGATCTTTGAGTAATTTTAAATTCTCCTTAAATGGGTTAGTTAAGGGGCCAGTGCTCATGTATTCTCCTCACCCTCTTCAGTCCTAGCATTTCGTTCATTTCGAGTTTATAATACTGTATACTTATTCTCCTCCCTTAGGGCACCTTAGAAGGTTAGTGGTTAGAGCTCTCGACTTGGGAAGTGACTAACCTGTGTTCGAGTCCACCAAAGGGCATATAGAAGGGCATCCGTCTTTAATTCCCTAGCTCCATCCAGTCTGTGCCCACTCCCATAATGGGTTTTAATAGTGGTTCATAAAATGGCAATAACCACTCTTTCTTCCCTTCTCAAGATTTTTCACAAATTGAGATGGTTAATATGTTGTATAGAAGAATGATAATAAGTTTTATACCTTTTTTTTTTCCAGGATCGTACTTGTCCATCTCTGAACAGTGTCAAAGGAAAGATAAGTGTTAGTAACGATCACACAGAAGACAAAATTGTTCAGTTATCAGATGATCATACGTACTTCGAGTTTACATCACCGAGGAAAAAAATTATTCTTAAGATCACGAAAAATCCAGAAAAACCCATTGACAGGGTAAAGTCCCTTGAAGAGCTGATTAATATACTTACAAGAGAAAACCTGTTGAATGCTGAAGCTCGACGAATGCTTGAAGCTTTTATGGAATTACCCGAGGGCTTAGTGAAGAATAGATCACAAAATCCTCACCTAAGTCGGCCCCATATGAAATTTAACAGAATTATCCAAACCTTTGCTTCAACGTTGTATTTCTATGCACCACAGGCATATGAGTATACGAGTAATTTGTTTATTCTTCCTAAACCTGAGTCCTTGCTAGCTGGTATAAGGGTAAGAAATTATTTTCCTGGATTTACAAAAGAAGCTTTGAAGATTTTAAAGACTGGGTTCTATAATGTATCTAGTCCTGAAAATATGTGTTCAGTAATGCTTGTTGATATGAATATTAGAGAATGTAATGATCTGGACAACACTCAAGAGGAAATTGTTGGTCTTGTTGACTTTGGTGTTGGAAGACGTTGTGAAGATGAGTATGATGTGCCTGTGGCAACGAATGCCTTGCTGTTTATTGCAGTTGGACTTACTTCACCTTGGAAAATTCCCTTTGGTTACTTTTTGCATAGTGGTTTGTCTGGGGAACTACTTAAAACTTTGGTCTTGGAAGCAATCGTTGTTCTTGAAGAAAATAACCTACAAGTTAGAACACTTGTTTGTGAAGTGCAAAGTCCTTTTCTGCATATGGGAAAGATACTGGGATGCAAAGTCAATGTGAAAACCTATAAAGACTTGGAAACAGGTTTTCAGCATCCCTTGGTAACAGATCGTCGAATACACCTTATATTCAGTGTTAACCATGGGTTGAAAATGTTACAGAAGCTACTCATAGACAAAGAGTGTTTACAGAGCACAACATACGGAGTAAGTTTTATTTGTATATGCTTGGATTTACTGTCATGTTAATTATTTGAATACTCACTATGAAAAAGACTTTCAGGAATGTGGATATTATATCCCCTTGAAAGGGGAGGCAGGAATCCCTCCAGTGTGTTCATGGGTATTTTCATCCCACATAGTAAATTTTTTTTGCTTTGACTCAACCACCCCCCTTATAAGATAGAGTATGACTTTTGTATAAAAATAGATAGATTGATATATAGATATTCTACCTGTAGATATTGTACAGATTGTGATTCTTTTACCTATCACTATGAGTTCCCACAACCAGTATTGGATCTGGAAAGTATCTGTGGTTTTCTCTCTATTTGGGTAGTTGTTTATCTGTACATCTATACTTTTGTAAAAAGTCCTCTGACATTGTGTGGATATTGCTTAACAATTTGTATAAAATAGAACAGATATATGTGAAGGTTCCCGTTTTGAATAGAATATTTATTTATTTTTTCCTTAATCAATGAGTAGTGCCGAAAGGAGTGAGATGATACCTACAGCTTACCTATGTAATCAAGGTATTTGGAACATGACTTCATCTGAGGCTAACTTGGCTAGTATAGATAATGTATTATTGATCCCAGTAGGAGAATATCAGAATTTTTATATACAAAAAAGTTACTCTGTGATGCCCCTCTTATCATTGCATTTTTAGATATGACATATTTAATGCTTAATTATGTGCAAGCTTTCTGTTAGTTCTCAGTTTATTTAAAATGGACTCTGAGACGCCTCTAATATATCTGCGTCGTTAGTTGGGTTACAAGCAATGCTGTATCTCATGTATGCATTTTCTTCTCTTGTGGCGTGCCCATATGCTTAAATTTTTATCCTCTCTTTCTTCACTGATGTACTTATTAGTATCTGTTTATCTGTATACACGAGCAGAAATCTGCCATGTAAAGGGGGTGGCAGAGTCAGAGGTAAATTTGATTCTGTTTAGTAAGAAATATAAAGAAGGGGATTCCAAGTCCCCCCGCTTTGCCCAAATAGTCGGCTTTTATGACACGCTGAGGAACATGGAGCAGGTTTCTTAACCCCCCTCAAATTTTTAATTACTTTGGACAGACTTCCTGTCAATGAAAATGCAAGTTTAAACGTAAATTTGTCTCCCCTTCCTTTTTTATTTTTGGTTCTATAAATATAATGACCTTGACATTTCTTTAATTATAATAATTTATTTGCAGTCATTCATATTCACTCCATAAATAGTTAACAAGAATGCTGTGTACTGTTTTATGTGTCACTCTTACTCCCCATTCCATTGGGGTGGACACAGACAGGTAGGAGCTGGGGAGTGAAGGCTGGATTCCCTTCAGAACGCCCTGCAGTGGGTTCAGACACGGATTTGTCACTTTCCAATTTGAGCGCTCTAATTGCTGAGTTACCGCCCTCCTCAAGTAGTGAACAAGACTGCCAAACTTAATTCCAACCTAAGCCTTTGGTTTCCATAGTTTACTTTAGAATATTCCTAAAAATTTATGGAATTTTAAAATACTAGCATTTAAGAGATATTTTTCTTCTCATTTAGTGACAGAAAGGTGGAACAGGTGCCTTCACATTATCACTCGCTGACAGAGACTTTGTGACTGATAAAAAAATTATTATTTTCCTCAATACATAGCCTGCAGAAACCACCAGCATACTTAAGACCGTATCGAGGGAAATTATATCGTAGTTCTTTATTATACCCTGCCAAAATGCACCTCTCTCAGTTACTCTACACTGACACTATAAGATCAGTAGTGGCAGGCCTGCCAAAGCACCTACATATCCTATTATAATCTTCCTACAACTTGCAGAATCAACACACCTGATGGTCTTTCTCCCCTTAAGAGACATTTAAAGTTTAATTTATGATTTAATTATTGAAAACTATTTGTACAAATAGTACTTTTACCAGTATTTTAAGGTCTCAGTTAATTATTTAAATATATAATAATTATTTTGTAAACAAGAGTCTGTATTTTTCAGAAAATTGAATGGAGGTATCTGAAACTCTTGATGGAACCTACAAGCCGTTATCTCCCAAGCCACTCGGTGTTTCACAGGCATAAAATAAAAATAAGTCTGGGATGTCATTCACTTGGTAGCTCCTTAGGCAAGGTACTAGAATTGTGTTCTAATGAAGAGCAGGACAAGTTTGCTGGTTGTGAAACTACAGGAGATTTTGCAGCCGATATTGACCGGTATGTAATGGGTTTTTGTAGGTCGTGAGTATATATATATATATATATATATATATATATATATATATATATATATATATATATATATATATATATATATATATATATATATATACTCGTGTGTGTGTAATTATACTTATATATATATATATATATATATATATATATATATATATATATATATATATATATATATATATATATATATATATATATATATATATATATATATATATATATATATATATATATATATATATATATACCTCGGCTTAGGTCGTTTCGAGTTAAGTCGTTTTCGATTATGCGTTGGTTTTCAAAAAAATACATGGAAAAATAAAAAAAAAATAAACTTTACGTCATTATAATCAACTCTACATCTGTCCGCTACAAATATTGGAATCATAATATCACTAGACCATTAAACGCACATTAAATCATGTTACTGTACAATGAATAAAAACAAAAGCACATAAAATCATGTTATTGTACAATAAATAAGAATAAAAGCATATAAAATCTTATTAAAATACGTACAGTAGTTCCAATATCTACCGTTATGCATCGTCACTCGTCATTCCCGCGAAACCGCTATTGTTAGCATTGTTAGCAACTTTACGTCAGTCTGCTACAAATATTGGAATCATAATATCACTAGAAAACGATTAAAAGCACATGAAATCATGTTACTGTACAATAAATAAAAACAAAATCACTTAGAATCATGTTATTGTACAATAAATAAGAATAAAAGCATATAAAATCTTATTAAAATACGTACAATAGTTCCAATATCTACCGTTATGCATCGTCACTCGTCATTCCCGCGAAACCGCTATTGTTAGCATTGTTAGCAAATTTACGTCTGTCCGCTACAGATATTGGAATCATAATATCACTAGAAAACGATTAAAAGCACATGAAATCATGTTACTGTACAATAAATGAAAACAATAGCACATAAAATCATACTATTGTACTATAAATAAGAATAAAAGCATATATAACTTTATTAAAATACGTACAGTAGTTCCAATATCTACCATTAGGCATCGTCACTCGCTATTCCCGCGAAACCACTATTGTTAGCCTGAGAGAGAGGTATAGACTAAATCAGCTGTTGATGTTGACGATCCACAGCCATCTACGTCCGCGATGTAAACCACCAAGGTAAATTTAAAATAAATTAGTTTTTTTTATTATTATTATTATTAGTGATCCTTCGCTTTATCGCGATTCTTCTCTCGCGAATTCACTGTATCACGATTTTTTTTTGGCTTTTTTTTTTTTTTTTTTTTTTTTGGGTATATGCAAAAATATTAAAATATTAAAAAAATAAAATTTTCAGTATTTTTATTTTTTATTGAAAAAAACAATTTCATTATTTTATTGATAAAAAAATTTGTTTCCCAGCCTACAAATAATAAAACAGTAAGAAATAGTAAAAAAACATAAATTTGAACATGTAACTCTGCACCATAGAAAGTACGATACCGGTATCAGCGTTTTGGAAAACGCAGAGGGTCGCACCTACGTGAGCTAGCATATATTAAAATTTCCAGTAGTTTCATGATTTTATTGATAAAAAAAGTATTTCTTAGCCTAAGAATAATAAAACAGTAAAAAATAGTAAAAAACATAAATACTAACAGTATTGCACCATGTAAAATACGATACCGGTATCAGTGTTTCGGAAAACGAAAAGGGTCGCACCTACGTGAGCTAGTACATATTGAAATTTTCAATATTTTATTGATAAAACAAGTATTTCCTAGCCTAAGAGTAATAAAACAGTAAAAAATAGTAAAAAACATAAATCTAGATATATAACTCACAGTATTGCATCATGTGAAATACTGTCCCATAGCGTACAATGTATTGGCATCTTGGAAAACACAAAGGCTTGCACCTACGTGAGATAGTTCATGGAATGCTATTAGCTGAAAGAGTGAGAGACGACGAATCACAGAATTGTTTTTCTGTATGTTCTGTATCATGGGGTCTGATTGGCTTTTACATTGAAGTTTGATTCTCCCACCATCTTCCTTTGTCTCGCCTCTGTCGTTCAGTCTAACTCACGTGTGCGCCGTTCATCTTGTGCTTATTAATACGTTTTGCTTGTGATTTTTTTACTCGCGTATTTCAACCTTTGCAATGCCTCCCAAGCATCCTTCATCTTCTAAGGCTTCTGGTAGTGAGCCTAAGTGGCAAAGGAAGATGTTAACCATAACAGATAAGGTGAAACTCTTAGATATGCTGAAAGAAGGAAAAAGGTTTACGGATGTCGGCCGCTATTTTGGCCTCAATGAATAATAACCGTAAAGCTGTTATTGGCTGCGGAATAATTTCCTCTGGAGTCTACAAACGTCATTACCACCTCATTCACGGTAAGTTTACCTATCACGTACATATAAATTTACGTTGCATGCTGTTATTTATAAAGTAATGGGTGGTTTTTTAACAGTGCAGGGAGGGTTTATACAGTAAACGTAAAAATAATTGTAAAATACCTATGTACATGAGTATGTCATGTCATTACCACCTCATTCACAGTAAGTTTATCTATCACTTTCATATAAATTTATGCTTGCATGCTGTTATTTATGAAGTAAAAGGTGGATTGCTAACAGTACAGGGAGGGTTTATACAGTTTATACAGTGTAAACGTAAAAATAAATGTAAAGTACCTATGTACACATAGGGTGATCCTACTTCGCAAAAATTCCCCTATCGCGACGGGTCCCGGAACCTAACCCTCGCAATAAACGAAGGATCACTGTATATATATATATATATATATATATATATATATATATATATATATATATATATATATATATATATATATATATATATATATATATATATATATGCCATTTCCCCCTTGTAAGGGGGTGGCTGAGCCAAGAAACACGCGTTCACCACGATCCACACACACCGACCATGCCTCTCAGCTCTTTGAGGATAAAGGGTTGCCATGTCTCCCCCCCCTTTCACCTTACTTGGGTCATCTACAAGGTAGATGGGCAAGGATATTCCACAGTGAGGCCTGACAGCCACAGCTGGTTTACCCCCACCACTTCATCACATGGTAACTCCCCTCACACCCGTCCACCACAGTTCACTGAGTTAGCAGGTGTGAGAAATCCCTTTGGGCTGCGTCACTGAAGGGCGTTTGGAAGGGCCAACTGCCAGTCATCTTGAAGTCAAACAAGAAGGCTTGGATAACCCTTCAAATATTTGAGGACTGGTTCAACAACCATTTTTTGCCTGAAACGGAGAGGTACTCTGCCCTTTAAGGTGTTGTTAATCCTGGACAGTGCTTCTGGTTACCCTGCCCATTTGGATGACTTTTATCCTAATGTAAAGGTGGTTTACCGTCTGCAGAATACCACTTCCTTGTTACAACCAATGGATCAGGGGGTCATTGCCTCTTTCAGGGTCTACTACCTCCGAAGAACAATTGCTATGGCTCTCAGTGCAAACGGAAAAGGACAATAACCTGACTCTCAAGGACTTCTGGAAGCCGTACATTATTTTTCATGCTGTAAAGAATAGTGGTGGTGCTTGGGAGGAAGTGATGCAAACGAACTTGAATGGTATGGAAGAATACATGCTTTTATTTTGTGAATGACTTACGAGGCTTTGAGGAGACAGTTGAGGCTGTTGCCAAGAATGTAGTTGTCATGATTAAGGAGCTCGGGTTGGAGGTGAAGGTTGATAATGTAAAAGAGCTCCTGGACTCTCATGACAATTTTTCTACACTAAGAAATGACTCTCTGGCAGTCATGTCTTGAAGCCTCTTTTCTGTCTGAGACATTGAGAGCAACCTAGGAAACACTATGGAAGACTGCCTTGCACACATATACCACAGACTTTTCATACACTCTTTGAGAACTCTGGGGGAAAGCCCAGGATTGTCAGTGATTTTCCATACGACGGTGGACTGTTAGGTCAGGCAGATTTGCAGACATCAACAATAAAAGCAACGAATCACATCTAAGGTGGTTTCTCCTTATTTTAGCTTCTCAACAGGTTTGAGCAGAAGGCACTTCTTATTGACTTCCATTTTCTTACTGTGCATTATAATTTTCCTCACTTCACATATTCTATTCTTATTATAGGTACAGACGCTCCCCAACTTACGAACGAGTTACATTCCTAATGGTCGTTCGTATTCTGAATTGTTGGTAAGTTCCTATTTTGTATGTACAGTACTGTATTGGGTGTACAGTATATGTCTACCAAGCATTACTACATCATATACATAACACAGTAAAGTTGTGTTTGAACAAAATACTGTACATATGTTTTCTTCTAAAGACAAATGATGCAAGTTTACACGTTTCTTGAAGCGTTGGAACCATCACTAACGTGTTGCTTAATAATAATAGACTGCAAAGGCATCGCACTTTTCACATGTTCATATTTCCAAATGTTCATAGGTTGGGGAGCGTCCGTATTATTCATTCCCCGACAGCCTCAGTAAACCAGCTGCAGCTGTTGTGCTTCATTTTAGAAGATCGTTACCTGCTTACCCTGTAGATGCCCCAAAAAAGAGTGAGTTTTTTTTCAAGGAGATAAGAGGAGTGAATGAATTATATTAGCTTATGGTAAATTATGTGATTTGACTCGGCCACCCCTCTTGCAAGAAGGACGCTGTATTATGGTTTGGGAGATGGAATAATGCACCTATATGTCATAAGATAAAAGTAAAATGGTTATGTAATAATATGCGAGGCATTCTCATCCTTCCTGTGATTTGTTGTTTATTTGTTTATATTTTCTTTCTACAGAAGAGTTGATAAAGTAAAAGAGGTGAGGATATGCTAGATATGATGAAGCCTGATGCATTCCTTTTTTATTTAGCTCAACTTTGATGACTTATCTAGCTTCATTGGAGTATGGCGTTATGTTAAAAAGAAATAATAGTTTTGATTTTTTCTGTGGATTAAAGTGGGTGTGTCTCAACATCTACCAGCCACAAAGATTTTGCAAGACAGTATCGTGACAAGCTTCACGTCTTGCATGAAAGAACCTCAGAAATTTCTGATATTATACCTTTTGTCTCCTCTATCAGACTCCTTAAGGGCAATTTGCCGATTTATTAGGGTGCATGATGTGGATTTATTTAAGAGAAATCTTATAGAGATGCGTGCCAATTTATATCCATCTGAAAAGTATCTGTTTGCATATACAGCTATTGTTATAAACTAATTATTGTTGTGTTTAGGTTTTTCCTCATATCCTTGCTTCCCTTCAGTAGTATCTCACTTTATTATGATATTAAAGAGTAAAATAGTCTTATTTGACATCACTAGATAACCCTCATATACTCACCAGATGTCTGATGTATACATGTGTATTATGTTCCTGACACCAGTATTGCCATTCCATGGATTTTTCCCAAGATCTTGGCATTGCCACCTCCATCTTGGATGTTAAAGAAAAAAATCTGCAATTTCTAGTACATAGTGTTAATTTGTAAGCTCTGTTATGGTTAGTTTTTGCTATTTTATGTATCACTATTAATCCCCATTATGGAGGTGGACACAGACAGGTTGGAGCTGGCATATTGGTTGAATGCTCCTCTTAATATTTCATGATGGGCTAGAACGTGGGGTTTTCACTTCCCCACTGAATGCTCTAACCACTGCAGTACTGCAGTTCCCGTCAATACATAGGTTAGAATATGCCAGTAATTTATATTGATTTATGAATATCCTAAAGTCCTGAATATTATTCTAATTTCCACCTTAGTATCATATCTAAGTCATAGCTCCTCGTGGTGTTTATACAGGATGCTGGATTTTTCTTTAAAATATTGTTTCCCTCTTTTGTTGGTTTAGCAAAATAACTGGCGCATAGACAGAGGGTGAGATAAAGTCTCAGAAAAGTAGTTATAAGTTTTCAAGTCATCTTTTATGTATTTGTTTACAATTCTGCAGTTAATACAAGTAAAGGAACCTACATAATACATGATCTACTGTACCAGATAGATAAATTTCCACCTATTTCTCAACAAACAACAGGATAGGTTATTGAATCTTCATCTTCCTGTTGTCCTGACTCTACCTGCACAGTATTAAATATAAGTAACGTCCATGGATTCAACTCTGTTGCATATTAGAATGTGTATGTTTTTGTCTAAAATTGAGTAGTGTATTTTATAGGATAGTCAAATATGGTTAATATTTCGCTATATTCACTACTCGACACTCACTCTAAATCTATTGGTGCTCAGATATGCTTTTCTATGTATTTTACTGAAAATATGTGCCAATATTATACATTGTGTTAAGGGTAAGAATACTACCTGTATTGGCCATGCCTAGTGTAAGAGGCATATAAAATAAGTATTAGAGTGGGAAGACTGGCTGTTCCTCCTTTCTAAACATTTGTTTTCTTTTGAGCAAGCTGATAGGAAGAGATGAGGGTTGCATGAAATTGGATGATCGTATGGCCTCTGTTCTTTGTTATGTATATGGCCATGCTGTTACTTCTGTTAGTTGTTAATAAAATAGGTTGTTGATTTTCTGTCTTCACTTTTTTGCAGAGCTTTTGACACCTTGAATTCAAGTAATACTGTCGTACCTGGGGAAAGGTCGCCCATATTTCAATACACGGTTGAGGAGCAAAGGGAGTCCTTGACTTTTGTAGCCCGTCGAGTTCTGGCATTAGAAACAACAAGTGGGAAGCGCATTATTGACGAAGGTCGACGTATGTCGGTTATTGCATTGGCATTTACGCTTAAGGGTGTTGCTCAACTGGCTTCTGAACTTGTGAACCGAAATATTGTCAGGTATGTCTGTCTTCAAAACCAAATTTTTTTTTTTTTTTTTTTTCTGAGCCATAACTTTTCCATATGTAATCAGTCTTTTTATTATTATTGTTTTTATTATTATTGATATTATTATTATTTTTCTTGATAGTTTTATTACTTTCTGTTATGTAATTAGTTACTATAGCTGTTTTAAGAATATAGTAATAATATTTCCTAGATTTCCATAATCTTGTTGGTATATTATATTCAGCTTTGCATTACAATTTTTTTTTTTTTCGAGTTATGAACTTTATCATTATTACATATCCCTTCATGTTTTTATGAATATAGTTATAAAACAGGTGCATGCATGCTTGTTCTAAGACCAGAGATTTAAGTGCAGTTTGTACCCTATCAATGACTGTCATTTCCACTGATGTACTGATTTTACCTGCTCAGTTAGCATGCCTTGATGACGGACACAACTATTATTGCTTCCACATCCTCTACAGAACTTTGTAGCATTTCAATTCTCTCCCTATGGAATGAAACAAGCTCAAGTTGGGTATTTTGGTAGTTGTTGATTGCCGTTTTGTGTCTCTGAAACTGTACACCCACATAATGGGGGTGTACAGACATGTTGGATCTTGGGAAATAAGTCTGGATCCCCTTCCTAACGCCTCATGGTGGGTTCTATCGTGGGTCTGTCACATCCCAAGGAGAGTTGTCTATCCACTGTGCCACTTTGCACACAAATCAGTAAATCTGTCAAACCACCTAAGCTTTGAAACTAATGTGTTGGTATAATTGGATTTCTAGCAACAATTTGGTATTATAATTGGGTCTAAGCAACAATTAGTTTTTATAATTAGGTCTAGGCTTTGCTTTGACTTATGCTTTTGATGTTTTTTTTTTACAAAACTTAGCTTTTCTAATTGCTGCATATCATTCAATCGTAGCTGTATTCTTCTAACACCATGCAAAGTAGTAGTTGTTGTTATTGATCCCTACACTGCTTTGCCGAATAGACCAAAGTCCCTAAGGAAGGCCACTGCCAATACTGAGTTTTCCCACAGAACTCTCAGGCAGTGAATGTGGTTATATGAGGTGCAGTCCTCCTTAGTGTGTTTCCCGAGTTGCTCTTAATGTATCAGGTTAGAAGGAGTCTCCGAGAAATGACTGTCGGAGAATTATTTGTCAGTGTAAAAATATTTCATTGTTGTTTTGTGTCGAGGGATGAGGTAATAGCCCAAGTGACCGAAGCCTCTCCCAGGTTCGCCATGCCTCGTGAGGGCAGGGTTTTCTATCATTCTGCCTCTGAAAGAACATCACATGTGTCTTTAATGAACTGAATAGTAAAGCTGCTCTTTGATGAGTTCTATTGCTGTTATCCTTTACTTGGGCAACCTCTTTTAGTAGCAATTAAAATTTTTTACATTAAGAATAGAGTAGGAATTATCATGAGATGATTCCCCTTTACAGTCCCTTTAGGGCCCTGCAGAACCTTTTCTACGTACATTTTTGCTACTTATCATTGTGAAGCATAACATTTTAAGTGTCCTCCTTGTGAGAAGCAACCTACTTGTTTTATTGTATCTTCTATATTCATTTCCTAGACTTTTTTAATTATGCAGTATGTAGTATCTTTTGGTGACAGGAAACACAGATATTTCACTGAGATTAAAAAGAATCTTTGATATGTGAAGATATACTAGCACATACTATTAAGAATTAGGGAATAGCCGATGAACATGAAACTTGCCTTTCAGTGTGAGTGAAAGCATTATAAGGTCAGGGTATTGGCTTTTAGATAGCTCAGCCTTGACAGTGGAAAATAATCAAGGGTAAGGTTGCTTCCTCTCTATGGAGATGTCAAGGCAAACAGCTTTTAGATATCTGAATCATTAGAACTGTCCTCTCATTTTTGACTGCCTGCGGGTTTTCAAAATGGGAAACAAGAGAAGGCATTTCATTAAAAACATGTGTTGTTGCCACTAAGCAGCAGCATAGCCTCTCCATAAATGATTTTTATCCAGGCATGTTTACGGCTTCTTTATGGGTGTAATATCTGCTTTCCAAGATAATCCTGGCTTATACACGTCGAGATTCTGCTCTTGATGCCCTTTTTCAATAATAGTATCACCCAAAATGTCCACAAACCAGTTAGCTCCTTTCTTGTCTGCACTTACTACTTCTCCAGTCGTGCAAACATTATGCAATTGGAAGCTCTTCTTGAATCTTTTGAATCAGCTAGTGCAGTGATTCCCAACCGGGGTTCTGTCGACCATCACCAGGGATTCCACGAGAAACCGTGTGTATCTGTCAAAAATTCGGCCTAAAATTTCACAGATACTCAAAGAGAATCGAAGCCCAAGTGTCACACTAAAGGTTAAGTCATAACAACATTGTAGACTTATTAGTGTGAACTATCTGGTGATGTAATTGTAGATTTCATTTGAATTATATTGTTCAAGAACTTTTCTTAAAAAAAATAATATATGTATAAGTATACTATATTAGGGGTTCCTTGGAATATGAAACATTAATACAAGGGTTCCTTCAAGGTGTAAAGGTTGGGAATCACTGAGCTAGTGCTTGCCACAAATTCTTCAGAATAGTCTTCCTCCACCCACTCTTTCAAAGTCTGGGAAAAACTGTTACCCTTCGTCTGCACTGCAAAATGGCTTAAAGGTGTGCGTTTCTGGATGTGATCATCTGTCTAACTATGCAACAGTTTCTCCATCTTATTGATGGGCATGGTCCATTGCTTTGTGATTATAGTCAACCCCATGAATGCTGAACTATTCATGGCTTAAAGAATCTTTTTTGTATCCTACAAAATCGTCAAAGCGGTACAGTAAGGTAACTTGAAATCATATGAAGTTACAGTAACTCTTTTCTCCTTTGTATTGCCTTGCCACATTCATTTTCGTATCGAGATCGATGGCCTTTCTTTCCTTATTGCCAGATGTAGTAAACAAGGCTTTCCTTTTCATAAATATTGTGGGGAATATGAAGACTTACTGCTAAGACTCTATTTATGGCCTGCTTAGTACAATGGCTGCTAGCAATAATTGGAGGACGAAATGAGAGAATGAGCATCTTACTGGTATGCTAGAGCTGCCTGAGGTGGAAAACTGTTTATCCAGCTGAGGAACATGGGTCTGTCATTTTTTTTTTTTTATTATCATCCAACTACATACAGTACGTTAAAAAACTGAGTTATTGCCACTGAATAAGATGCAGGCTCACTGTATATATATATTTGAGTAGGCTTTCCCTCGGAGAAGCCATTCTTAGTTAAAATATCTACTATGCAATATTTTTTATCATTAGATATTAATTATAATCTCTTATTTGCAGATACTTGTGCACCTATAGATTAAATCTGGACCACGCTGAGGTTGTATTGAGCTACCTCCAAAGAATAGGAGGCTGGACTGACGAGCCCACAGCAAGTGAATTACAATCATCTTACAGAAAACTGTTGATGAATATTAATGCTATATTTCAAATAAATTCAGTTTATAACATTGACTTAGAAGGTGATAGTATAGCTGTTGGTCAGGGTTTAATAAATCCCTTTAGATCCTCTTTTAGCAAACAAGACTTACATCTAGAGGACTTCATCACCTGCAAATCACCTCTTGTTGACCTTGGAGCAGAACTGACATACAGAGCTAAAATTGTTATTTATCATGTTGTAAAGAAATTGTCTTGTTCATCATGTATAGAAATATTATTAGATGATGATTATGGAAGTATTTTCTTCAGTGCTAATACATCAAAATTTATTCTTTGTCCATCACAGTATGTAGAAAAGCTCATTTTTGTATCAGAAAAATGCCTTCGGTTAAAGTTGCTACGAACTCATCAGTTTGAGATCGAAGAGGTAGTATTAGAAGCTTTCATTGAATATTCGACTCATGCATCATTTTTAGGAATTAAGGAAAGTTCTCTTGAACATTTTGCTGAAGAACCACCTCATGTAGTGTCTTTAACTAAGATTGTCATTCGAACATTCCTTTCCCTTAGGCTAAAGAATTACTGTAAAGTTTTGAAAAGGATTATATGAATCAGATTTTTCCATGTATGAAAAGTTTTGTAATATTAAAGTTTAGTTAGGCTTGATTTCCAAAGAATAATTGTATCGAAATATATATATTTTTGTATTATGCTTCTTATTATAATCAAAACTTATGGGAAGCTTTATTACCAATTTTGTTGATGTTTTTGTTCCCTATGCTGCCTGGTCAAAAAGCCTCAAACCCCTAAGCAAGGCCACTGCCAATCCCCTGCTTTCCAATGTTGTTGGATACTTAGCTGCCTATATGTTGCTAAGGACTGGCACAGAACTGTATGTACTTTATTAATGTGTAGATGCCATTTAAAAGCATTTTGCAGCGGGATTCTTTCAAACCAAATTGCTAGAAGGATATTATCTTTTATTTCTTGCACCCAGGTATGTTGTGAGCATTCTTTACAATTATCTCTACTGCTAATCTACTTAAATACATCTTTTTAGAAAGATAGATACTGAGAGGTTTGAAAGTATAAACGTCCTAACGAGCACTATTGGGTGCTGATCAGACAAAATTCTTGAAGTATTATAAAGCTGTAGTTCTGTCTAACCAAAGCTGATATATGACTATGAAGTTTTTTCAGCTTATGTCATACCTTTTCAAATTAAAAGGCACACAGCATGTTTGTAGATGCACTGTGGATTGTGTTCTTATATCCATCTTTGAATGTTTTAGTTGGTACTGAATAGATTTAGCAAAACCCATATCTTACATGGTCCAAGTTCTGCTGCATGTGTTATTTGACCTCAGTATTATTATTTACAAATATTTGGTTATCTCGCAGCAGCTCAGTGGTAGCATGCGCGAGTCGAGGAGCAACTTACCTTGGTTTAATCTCGGTGCAAGATGTCAGGAAGGGCGTCCAGACTTAATTCCCCAGTTCCAACATGTCTGTGTCCTCCCAGTTTTGAATGGGAACTAATTGTGAAATGGTGCATACACTGTATTCAGTCATCCCCTCTCATGAAGCGCTCAATAAATTATTTAAAATCTTTTGATAGATGTAAAAAAGATATGAATGATAATATGACCTGCATACTCTTTTATCACCAAACATTAGGTCATAAATATGCTATTTTGAGTTTTGGTGATATACCAAAATTTAATAGTCCTTTTTAATTTGTATTGTTTCTTGAATTACACAGTAAATTGCAAGTTACTTGCCTCAGCCTCCAGTTTTTGTATTAGAGTGAGTATTGTTAGGAGGCTAGAGATCTGGTAGAAATTTGATCTGTATTTCAAAAAATAGAATACAGTCCTTGTAATTATTAATTCCTTTTATCTTTTGGCATTAGAACGGCACACTACTTATCAGATTCAAGGAGAGGAAATGAAATATATTTTGCTTGGTGCCTGCTCACTTTAGTATTGATGATTAGAGTAAGTTGATTTTTTAATCTCATTATTGTGTCATTCGTACTTTATTTGTGGAAATTCTCCGTTTCTTTTGGACTTTTACCATGTTATGACAATGAAATTTTTCATGTAATGTATGTCAAAATGGAAATTATGTAATTCGTTTAGTGAGCGCAGCAATTATTTTGGTTCCTCTCTTGTTATGTAATTGTATGCCCTTGCCATTGTAGAGATAGGAATGAGAGCGTTGTGTCTAAATACATTAAGCCCCGGTGGATATATTTGTGTAAATAGTTACTTTTATTTCTTGTTGAAATCGATTTTATGATATTGCATCATGATATTAGAGATCTGTATTTCCCGTTTGTTATTAATACTGTTGTTGTTTTTGTGTATACATTCCTCCAGTATCATTATCATTAATATCTTGTTCATCTTGGCACTGTTGTGTTATCAGCCACATTCATTAATGTGATATTGATGGAAAGTATGCTTATGCTGAAAGTAAGGCACCGTGGTGCAGTGGTAACGCCCACTACTTTGATTAATCAGCTCAAGGGTTCACAGTCTGAGGTTAGAAATGGCATTGACTCAGGGTAATGGTCACGTTTGCCAAAACTAAAGTCCTTCATATGAAGGCAATGTTCTAGCCCTTAGTTGTTAGAGGAGTCCGTGACATCCAGCCGATCACTGAAAGTAAGATAAGAAAGAGATGGAGTGAGAGAGTCATTGTTCGGAAGGAGTCATGATAACCAGAGAAGATAAAAGCATAATATGAGAATGCGTGAGCTTGCAATAGATTTCTATATAGTTTGATTAAAATGTCGTTGAACAATCCCAAGTGTCTCTAATGTGATTTGATTAAGTAAAGAATATCTGGGACGTAGCTATGGAATATACTTTGGCATAGATATGATCATCTTCTCAACATACAACATACAGAGATGTTAAGTGTGAATGAAAGCTTAAGAGTAGCAATTGGTGTGGGAAATGTAATCTCAAACTTTTATGACCTGCATATTATAAAAGTTAATGAAAGAGATAGCATGTTCAATTAATGGTGGTGGAAGTAAGAAATGCTATCTTTGTATTTCTTGCTTGAAACATGAGCCTAATGATTGTGATAAAGCCACGGTGTGTTGTGAACAATGCTGGCTTTAGTTGGAAAATGCATCATATTTTTGAAGAAAGTGTTAGTAATCCTTTCCTCTGTGGGTAAAAGAATCCCAGCCTCACTCCCAAGAGTATTAAGTAGATGGGTAAAATGGATGGGGAGCAGACGCTAGTAATCCTTTCCTTTTAATTTTATTTGTTTTGACCTAAAGTGAAGGATGTACTTGACAGATTGACCCCCTTCTGCTGTGATTAATTAGTTAAAATTTTGGCTGTTCTGCTAATCAGTTTGGTACATTATCTCTTATGATAATAAACTATTTATAAGCAATGTGTACTTCAGAAGAAGTGCAGGGGATGTAAGAACTAATGAATATATATTATCCAAGACTAATATTGTTAAACTTGTGAGGGAAGAAGACCAGTCCAAGAATTAAGATGCAAATGAAAAATATAATGAATGCTCAAAAGTCTTGGTGGAACATTGGAAGCAGTTCAACATGTACCTTAAGATATTTTTGTTTGTTATTTTTGTCACTCTTAATCCCATTTGAATTGGGGTGGACACATAGATTTGAATTGGAGGCTAGATGATTCTCCTAACACCCCGTGGTGGGCTTGAACAAGAGTTTGTCCCGAGCCAAAGCTTTAACCACGGCTCTACCACGGCCCCAAGTACAAGAAAATAGTAGTGCTCAAATCCTTAACATGAATGCTAAAATAATTGCTAATGGCAAAAAATATCACTTAATTGTAACATGAATTCACAGAGTAGTAGATGTCTACTAGAGTTGAACTGACCCTGAAGTAGAAAAATTGTTTGGTGAAATGATCGCTAATCGGATGCATGAGGTCAATCTTTAAATAAAGCGAATAAAAAGTTAAGAAATCTTAGAAATAAAACGCAGTTATAGGTTTCAAATATTTATTTGTATATTTGAAAAGACATATTGCAATTTTGATTTTATATTTTATATTTGATTTTTCTTTTTATGAATTATCTTGAGCTGTACATTGAATATAATTAGTGCCATTGGTATATTTAGTCAAGTAAAGTAAGGTTAGACATGAGCTAACAGAAGATTTGAGATAATGAGCTTTCATATTTTGTAAGTAACATACAAGAAAGATACTGGAGCAAGATTGACTCAATTCTGATAATAGTTTGTAAAGCAAAGGTATTTTGGAATTTACTTACTGCAGAGACTTATTCGTACACGAACGAACACAAGACTGTCCATGCCTCTCTCTCTCTCTCTCTCTCTCTCTCTCTCTCTCTCTCTCTCTCTCTCTCTCTCTCTCTCTCTCTCTCATATCTATTTATCTGTATGACTCCCTCTTCTAAACTTTTGCGTCTCCCATCTATTTATACTATCTGTATTGCCCTCTTCCACTGTTAAGATGTCAGGATAACTGATATGGCGCATAATAATATATATTGATAATCTTATTACTAGTTTGATGTTCCTTATCTGCCTAATTATCTCACTTGTGATGCATTTTTATTTGAAAGATAGATTTTTCGCATATTTATTTATTCATTTATATATTGTAACTCATGGCATGCTCTCCATAGCTGGATTATCTATTCATCAAGAATGAATGTTTACTTTTAACTGACATATGGCATGTCGTTATTGAGTTATGAGTCTCTTTAAAACATCAAAGCTCATCAGGAAATGTCGTTGACAGCTACGATAAAAGCCTTTGGCTAATCGTGTTTTATCTTTTATAGGGTTGGTTATGCATACCATTTTTATTTATTTATTTTTTATTTTTTTTTGGCTACCTTATTTTTAAGATTTATTTTTGTTATTCTGTCGAATATGGCAATATCTCTGCATATTACTTACCGATAGTAGGCCTTAGTAGTACATAACTTTCCTATATTTTTTTAACAATAATAATAATATATATATATATATATATATATATATATATATATATATATATATATATATATATATATATATATATATAATATATATATATATATATATATATATATATATATATATATATATATATATATGCTTTAAATTTATCCCTTTGTTGGTTTAATTTAAATGGTGGTTGTGCGCACTTTATCTGTGGAAAAATTACAATATTCATTTATTGGAATAATAATTTTTTTTTTATTTTCAGTATCCTTAGTAACAACATAGATTTTTATTTTTTATTTTTATAAGCAGTATTATTAACACCGAAGTTAATTAATTGACTTTCATAGGACGTATTCTTTATATATTAATCAAGATGATAATTAATTTTTAGTTATACAGTATATATTGTTATATAATTATGGAGTGTCTTAATATGGTGTTCTATATTAACACAATCAAATACAACTTCTCCGTTCTGAAGTCGCCATTATTATTATTATTATTATTATTATTATTATTAGAGGAGTGGTTTAGGTGTGATTACCTAATTGTGCTTACGGGAAAGAGCCCAAAGCTCGTATCTTCCCGTCTCCTCATCGGTTCCATTTTAGACTTAGTCATACTTATCATACCTGTCCTTAAAGCTATGGATTGAGATAGCATTAACTACCTCCTCGCTTAGCCAATTCCAATTATCAACTACTCTTACACTGAAAAAGTATTTCCTTACATCCTGCAAAGAAGTTTTCTTACGAAGCTTCAAACTATGACCTCTAGTTCTAGAGCCAGCCATATCAAAATATCGATCCCTATCCACTCTATCATAACCATGAAGGAATTTAAAGACTGTCACCATATCCCCCCTCACTCTTCTAGCTTCGAGTGATGGTAAGTCTAATTCCCTCAGCCTCTCATCATAACTGAGATTGCGTATTTCTGGCACCAGTTTCGTGGCATGTCTTTGAACTTTTTCAAGCTTAGCTATGTGCTTTTTCAAGTGCGGATTCCAAAAGGGGGCTGCATATTCGCGTTTCTTGGCTCGGCCAGCCCCCTTGCAAGGGGGAATGAGGCATGTATTATTATTATTATTATTATTATTATTATGTCACAATCAGTCCCCATGTGGGATGGTCAGATGGATTGAGGCCGGGAAATCTAAGCTGGATGTCTTTCCTTACGCCACACAGCGGGATCAAATATGGGTCCGTCACTTCCCGATTCCAGCCCTCAACCATTGCGTCGTCCCATTACATGCCAACACCATCTGGCGTTCCCCGATGGGCACCCATCCAAGCACTAACCAGACCCAGAGGGCTAAACCTCGCAGATCGAACGAAAAGAGGTGTACCTACCATATGGCCGTTGGCAGTCGTCATGATTTTGTAATCCAAGGTAAATGGACGAACATGAAGTAATTGTTTGGTCCTTACTCAGATCGGTCATTTAATGTACTTAAAATAACTTCTTTCATTCCGTATTTTATTCTCACGACATAATGTAAAACTACTTAAAAAAAAAAATAATATTTATAGTGTCATTATTTTTGTAATTCATGTTGAATGTTTTTTTTTTTTTTTTTACCCCAAGTCGATAAGTAGAAGTGTTAAATTAACTCCCTTTATTAAGTATTCATCATTCACTTGTGATTCTCAGTGCATTGCATACTGTGTAGAATTCTATAATAAAAAAAAATATTACCTAAAGTACAGTAGCTGCATTGTTGCTTATTGGTTTGCTAATGTAGAGAATTCTGAGATAACAGAGTAGCCCCCTAGGCCTAGGGTATGCTACATGCTGAGTACGGCAGTTATATTATATTATTGCTTATTGGTTCAAGTTACGTATAAAATTCCGAGTTCAGAATCTTTATTTGTGTTAAGTTAAACTTGGGACATTGAGTATGGCAGTCGCATTTCAGACCCAAAGTGTTACTTTAGTTTATTATATGTGTTAAGTTAAACTTGGGACATTGAGTATGGCAGTCGCATTTCAGACCCAAAGTGTTACTTTATTATTTGTCTTAAGTTAAACTTGGGACATGGAGTATGGCAGTCGCATTTCAGACCCAAAGTGTTACTTTAGTTTATTATTTGTGTTAAGTTAAACTTGGGACATTGAGTATGGCAGTCGCATTTCAGACCCAAAGTGTTACCTCAGGTTGTTTTTTTTTTTTTTAGCGATATTTACAGGCAATAGTTACAGTACTATAAAATCTTAATTTGTCCTTGAATTATGAAAGAAAGGACGATGAGCCGGACAGTGATGATTTAAGGACACAATCTACTTTGGTTATTGGTGCAATCAACTCATTTAAGCCCTATTTTCTCGGTATTTTGGGTTGGTCCCATCAGAAAATTGTAACGATTTCAAGGTTTAATATATATTGTTAATATATCGTATTGGTGATGGGTGGAAATGAAATTTTGGCTTGTGGGAGTTTCGAAATTTTTCTGGTAATAGGGTAAGGCAGCTGGGACTGTGCCAGCAAAAATGGTGAGAATTTTGAAGTTTTATTTTGTTTTTGTTCATTGTTTCTAGATGGGTTTGGTGTTAGAACAAACCGAAAATGAAATAGTGCCAAGCTATGTGAGATTCATAGATATACTAAAACTAGGTTAAGCCACGGGACAGTGCCAGCAGAAAAGAGTGAGTATTCCAAGGTATGAAATTGCTTATTATAATTATACTCTAAGTAATTACATGTAAGATTTCTTTTATAATGCTGTCAATACCTAGAACATATTTTAAGCTGTATCGTTTGTGAAATGTGCTTTCACATGGATCAGTATTTTACAATTTCGAAGTATATTGATGCAAACATTATTGTAAGCTTTAATGAAATAGGAACTCATTCCCAAGCTCCATACACGGATGCCTGCATCATATTAAGATGTATTTATTTTGTACTGAATGTGGTATATGTGTACATTCACACCCCAAAGAAACTGATAGTTATTAAATATCAACTATTGAAATATGTTTCGTGATGGGTGAACTAACTTTACTAATCTAATCACACCAAACCCAATCCACCCTGAAATTTGTCCTATTAAAGATACCCCCCCCCCATCGACCTCAAATTTGACTAATTTACAGTACCTGCTGATTTGGGGAGAGTTATCACACGATAAACGACACGACGAAACTTCAATATCTTTTGGCAATGCGAGAAACATGCATCCTCGAGGTAGCTTGGACGACACTACCCTCTCTATTTCAATCCCCTTGGCGAAGAGGGGATAAATGCATCCTCAAGGTAGCTTAGACGACACTCTCCCCTCCTTGATCCCGAATACTCCTCCACGCGGAGAAAAATATGCAACCTCAAGGTGGCTTAGTCGACACTATCCTCTCCTTTTTAATCCCGAATACCCATAGGCGAAGGGAGAATAAGCACCCTTCAGGTAGCTTGTACGACACTATCCCCTCCCTTAATCGCTCTAGGCGAAGTGAAAAACATGAATCTTAAACTATCCTCTCCCTCTATATCCCGAATGGCCCTCGGGAAAGAAATAAAAAATGAATCCTCATGGTAGTTTCTGATGAATCGCGAATGTCATTTGGAGATCAGAATGATAGGGTAATGGCGTCTATACCGTAAGAAACCTCTGCCAATTCAGTTGAATCACCGAGTACACCATTCGATATATGAGGTCAATGGTGCAACAATACCTTAACGCTGTTGGGTGACGATAAGGGCAAATATATAGTCCGATCACTATCTACAAGGACGGTAAGAGGAAAGAGAAAGTGACAATAAAAATGGGGAAAGATAAAAACCAATAAATGTCTATATAAAGAGAGGAGGAACAAGGATTGATAGTCAATAGGTAATATTTTGGATGAAACATATATGATGTTAGATTAATGGTTATTTGACAGCCTTTGCTCGACTCATGAACTCGAGTTGCCTCCGGAATCAATATTGGTTTTACAAAAGTTACGAGATATGTTTCATGATACTCTCTCTCTCTCTCTCTCTCTCTCTCTCTCTCTCTCTCTCTCTCTCTCTCTCTCTCTCTCTCTCTCTCTCTCTCTCTCTCTCTCTCTCTCTCTCTTGCACACACACAAACACAGCTTTAAGAACAGATAAGGCGAGTTTTCCCAATTCATAAAATTTTAAAAGCATCAGGGATTCAGAATACATACTAGGAGACGGTGTTTTACGAGCATGGGGCTGTTTCTCATAAACACAAACATCCATCCATCCATATACCAAAGCCATATACCTCTTTATAAGGAGGGTGGCTGAGTCAAAGACAATACTTTGACTTTTTGTGGGAATTAAATACAGAGGATGGGATTCCCAGCCCCCTCGCTCCGCCCCATTTAGTCGACTTTTACGACTCGCAGGGGAACACGGAGGAAGTATTCTTACCCCTCTCCCTCCCGAAACAGCAAATAAGAGTACAATAACGCACGTGTGCGGAAATTTATATCTGTCAAAAGGAACCGTGTTTCTCTTATTCGCTCGATGAAGCGGGACACTGTGGATAGACAGGATAACATGTAATCATATAATTTATTTTATGTATATGAATAGCAAGAGACAGTAGCAATAATATTTATTAATGAATATAAAGAATGTAATCGCGTGATGACTCCTATCTTGCAATGAATAATCTCAGAAGTCAACTTTTGGCAAGATGGCGAACAGTCATTTGAATGAGAAGTTAGAGTATGGGGAAAAGATAAAGAACTCTAAGAATAAAAAATGCAAAAGAAAGATAAAACCTAAATAAAGAAGAAATATTATTAATTTGAAAAAGAAAATAGAGATTTGGCATCACCATCCGTCACAGCAGCAACTGTTATAAATCTTCTTTTCCCCATGTTCAAATTGGGTCACTTTACTCACTAACCACTTAGAAACTATTGTTGAATATAGCGTAAAGTTTTACGCCTGACATTAACCCTCAATTGCTCTTGGCTTGTAATATGCACCATTTTTTATCAGAAGTGGAGAGGTACTGTGCTTCCAAGGGTCTTCCCTTTAAGGTGTTGCTAGTGCTGGACAGTGCCCCTGGTCATCCTGTCCATTTGCATGACTTTCTTCCTAATATCATGTTGGCTTACCTTCCACCTAATACTACTTCCCTGTTACAGCCAATGGATCAAGGTTTTATTGCCTCTTATAAAGGCTACTACCTCCAAAGGAAAGTTGGTATGGCTCTTAGGGCAACTGAGGACAAGAATTTTATACTTAAGGAGTTTTAGAAGTCGTACAGTATTCTTCATGTTGTGAAGAATATTGCTAATTCTTGGGAGGAAGTTAAGCAGACGAACTTGAATGGGGTATGGAAGAAACTGAGCCACTAGTTTGTGTATGACTTCCGAGGCTTTGAGGAGATGGTTGAGGATGTCACCAAGAACGTTGTTGCCCTGAGTAAGGAAGTCAAGTTGGAGGTGGGGTCCAGTGTTGTAACAGAGCTGCTGGAATCTCATGGAGAAGACTTATCTCCTGAAGACCTCATTCGACTGGAGCAGCAGATGGTTGCAGAGGAGGAATAAATACCAAGCTCAGAACCCAACAGATTTGCAAGCAGGGACTTGGAAGAATGTTTTGCCCTGATAAAGGAAGGGTTGGCATAGCTCAAGGCTCAAGACCCTAACACTGCCAAGTACACTATAAGGTCGCCATAGGGGTCATGGATTGCCTGCTGTGCTGCAAGAAGATTTGGGAGGAGAAGAAGGGGGTCTCCTTCCATACTCTCCTCGACCATTTCTTCTTGAAGGTAGAGCCTCCACCAATAGATCCTGTACCTTCTACCTCAGCTGCCTCCATAGACTCACCTGCCCCAGTATCTCCAGTATCTGTCGCAGGTTCTCTTTCCTCTCCAGACTCACCTGCCCCAATCTCTTTAGCACCTGCCTCTCCAGCTTCCTCCTTATAAGCCTATCTCTCCCTCCCTTGCAACGCCCCCTTCACTGTGCAAACCGACCACACAAGTAAAGGTAAGTAATACTGTATAGCGCACTTTTGCTATTTTTATGTCTTAGATTAGGCGAGTAATAGTAAGCAATACTATATAGTGTAATTTGCTATTTTTATGTCTTAGCTTATGTTTCTATGTTTAAGTTTATTTATTTCTAGCATTGGTGGGGAACCTAGGCTCGTATTTAGGTGTGTTCCGACTTATGATGAAAAGCGGGTTCTGACACTTTTCAGGAATCCCCTGTATACGGATGTCAAATCCCAAAACTTGGGCAATTACTGTATCAAAATTTTTGAGGAATGGTTCTTCAGTCACTTTGTAACAACACTAGAGAAGAATTGTAGAGACAAGAACATCCCATTGAAAATTCTCTTTTAGATTAGACATTGCTCCTGGCCACCCACTAAACTTCATCGATTTTTATTCATCTTGCACCAATGGACGAGGGGATCAGTGCAATCTTCAAACGCTACTACTATAAGTGTGCGCTTAGGCAAGCTGTAGCTGCAACCATACTGAGTTACAGCATCACACTACTTGACTTTGGAGGACATTTACAAGGCCGTGATGGATTTGGACAGCTTTTGGAAAAGGTTTTTGATTATATGGTCATAAATAAAGCCTTGGTGACGTTGAGCTATGAGCTGAAAATGGATTTGGTAGAGGAGGGTTTCGTGAGTAGTCGCCGTGGCTCAGTCGGTAGCGTCTCCGACTCTAAGGCGTCAGGTCGAGGGTTCGCGCCCCGTCACGGTCTGAGGTTAGCAAAGGCATGCACTCAGCGTAAGGATTACATTTGCCAAAACAAGTCCTTCGCAAGAAGGCAACCGTCCTAGCCCTTGGTTGATAAGGGAGTCCGTGACGTAAAACCGGAACAACCGGAACAGAGGAGGGTTTCGTGTCGTTAGTTTAGGTAGACCAGAAGCCCTTGACGAAGAAAGAGTTGATGGCATTTCGTGTACAGTAGCTCCTAGAAAAGGAGAAGTAACTAAACCCAGAACTGCAACACTATCAGTGAAATATGGCAAGCTCGGGCACATGTTCAGAAAGAGTTTGCACATTTCAAGGGGATGGATTCCAATGCTCAATGCTTTTCAAAAATTATGGGGGCAGTAAACGATGATATTCTCCAATAAAGGCTTATCCTATATGACAAGAAGAGCAAGGCCAGGGCACTTTCAACAGGCCCTTGCAGTACATTCACAGCCAACGTGAATAACCTAAGCCATTAACGTCATTTTTGCTGTGTCCCTATGCTTTTCCTCCAATAAGAAAATGGGCGTCATCCATCAGGTCATTTTTTCCCTGTACATTACCATACATTAAAATATATATAGTGTATACTTAGTACAAAAGATAGTTGAGATGTTGCGCTAGCAAACAATGTTTACATTATTATTGATATTACTGGGTTGCTTATACATTTTTATTGAAGACTTGATAGTTATCAAAAGATATACTGGATGTGTTTGATTTTTTTTTTAAATGTATACTGTTTACTTATCAAAAAGAAAGTGAATATTTTGAACTATTGAGCGAAGTTATAGTGCTGCTAACTTTATGGAGTTGCTTATATGGATTTATAAGGAATCCAAGTCTCCTTTAAGGGGAATATTCGATTTAAGTCGTTTTCCGACGAATGCAATAGAGAGAAGGCACCGAAAGGAGGAGTATCAGTGCAATGTTAACACAGTATAGTTCTCTGGGTTACAAGTCACTATTTGCATACAGCGTCAACAGTACAGTATTTTGGAGTCCTAGAGGCATCAATATTCACCAAACAAAAGACATGGCATATGCTCTGTTAGTTTTTTCATGTTCATGCTTCTATTATATAGATTGTAGTAGAGTTAAATACTACATAAGCACCAAGTTCTTGAAATTAACAAGAATACGTTATAGTTTTCGGATATATCTTTTGTATAATTTAAATAATCGGATATATCCCCCTCAATAAACATGTGCAATCTTTTTGCCAGCCTACCTCCTGAAATTATCTTCTTTCTTTGCAACGTTTTCATGTAATCTTTAACATAAAAGAACTTTTCTTTGTAAATTTCACTGTCGCTTGTTACTCTCAAGAAGATTTAGAATTGGCACACTTATGATTAAATGAATAACAGACTTAAACTCCTTTTTCTACTTTGGTCATCATTATATATATATATATATATATATATATATATATATATATATATATATATATATATATATATATATATATATATATATATATATATATATATATATATATATATATATATATATATATATATATATATATATATATATATATATATATATATATATACTCACACTATCATAAGACCAGTAGAAAATTCATATGTCAGTCTATTTTCCCTGTTTATTTACTTATTATTCAGATTATGGACAAAAATGTAACAAAGTTCTTACATGTGGCGCCATGTATCAGGGAAATCCGGAAGAACTCTGTTATTGTAGAGATGTGCGCCAGTGAAGCTGTCAAGTGAATTAGCATAACTCTCAAGACGATATTTACTACCGTTAACTGACCATTTGATTAATATCAGTTAAACTCAGTATACACAGACAAAGTGAAAGAAAACTATTCATTTTAATGTGCTTGTGTTTACTGCAGCTTTTGTAAATAATGATGATAAAATCTTCTTGGGACAAACTAGAAACATCAAAGCAGAAAATATAATGAGAGATTGTTTTGAATTCTGTGTAACACTTATTTGTTTACTGGCAACACTGGAGTAAATTAAAATTACGTCTTGCACTGTAAAACAGTGCCAGTATATACTGACCTACTTAATGTTCATCTTTGGTCTCGCATGAGAAAGTAATGATAATAATAATAATAATAATAATAATAATAATAATAATAATAATAATAATAATAATAATAATAATAATAATAATAATAATAATAATAATAATAATAATAATAATAATAATAGTAGTAGTAGTAGTAGTAAATATTTGGGTCCTTGCATAAAGTTATAGTATTGTGTAAAAAAAAAAAAATATTTTGTTGGATTTAAGCTCTTAACAGAGGTGGATTTGATGGATATTGTTATTTTCCAAATATATATTGAACATATTCTTGGTATTTTTCTGAAAAAGAATATAAAAATCCCATTACTAGTGTAAATAAACAGTATTAGAAATAGATATTTGCGTGTGCGCATGTAACTAGCTTAGTGCAAGTTTTTTATTGTGACCTTTTAGTGCTTAGCTCATTGCTATTTAGTACAACGATAATATACCTAATATCCATATGAAAGTATATAGATAGAATTCCTTGAAAGAGATGTATGGGTGTGTACTGTTACAAATTGGTATTATTATTGCATTATATTGTGTGCTGCGGATAGAATATATGCTCTCATTTAATGACCTGAACATTGTGTGGTGGTTAGTTTTATACCACTGAGAACAACAATAGAATACTTAGCCTTCAAATCATCTAATTCAGGATGACATTATATATATATATATATATATATATATATATATATATATATATATATATATATATATATATATATATATATATATATATATATATATATATATATATATATATATATATATATATATATATATATATATATATATATATATATATATATATATATATATATATATATATATATATATATATATATATAAATTGTACTGTAAAAGATCTGTATTCATATGGCATTTAATCATGTAAAATGGTCATCATATCTGCTCCCATTTAATCACTGAAGATTGTGTGATATCTGACTGCATTTGGTTAATAATCATGGCAAGACATATTACCTCCCTTTTTGACATTAATGATTGGTTAAAGACAGGTGTTGCGTGACGATGCATCTGCCAGATTTGCCATTTCAGAGAGAGAGAGAGAGAGAGAGAGAGAGAGAGAGAGAGAGAGAGAGAGAGAGAGAGAGAGAGAGAGAGAGAGAGAGAGAGAGAGAGAATTTACTTGAAAAAGAATCCTCTGTTGGTGTGTTAAAGGTGGTTAATCATGTGAATAATGTCAAACGTTGTCGTGCATGCATTACTCAAAGAGAAACAAAGACTTTTGAATATAGATATACCTTTTTTTTCTGTGTTGTCTTAAAGTAAAGAAAAAATATTCTTTTGCAGTGATAAAGTGCTTAAACTAAGCTGGTAAGGTTAAGATGTTTGCCCTTTTATTTTGTATGTCACTGTAATAGTGCCATGAGTATTAAAGCTCGTACGGTGCTCTTAAAGAGAGAGAGAGAGAGAGAGAGAGAGAGAGAGAGAGAGAGAGAGAGAGAGAGAGAGAGAGAGAGAGAGAGAGAGTATGGGTGTGTCATTTGGCGCATGGCCCTTGTAATATATATATAAAAAAGAGAGGGGACACAGCCATCTGAACCTGTCAAACGCCTGTGACAGTTCGATCATTAAATGTAACAGGGTAAATATTATGACCGAATTGGAAGAAACCAGCATATTTTCCACTGAGGAGAATATTGTACTTTTTATATTCATTTTACTCATTTACTTATTCATATATTTATAATTTTAAGTGGAATATTTAAGCATATGCCTTGGCCTTTTAATTTTTTATGGTGTTCGAACTTCTAGATCACGTACCTTCAGTATTATATATCTGTTTGATGCTTCTGGTGATTGACTTTTATTCCCATTATTATTATTATTATTATTATTATTATTATTATTATTGTTATTGTTATTATTATTATTATTATTATTATTATTATTATTATTATTATTATTATTATTATTATTATTGTGGTTGTTACTACTACTACTACTACTACTACTACTACTACTACTACTACTACTACTACTACTACTACTACCACTATTTAAAGGGTAGAACTATTAATTTTGTATGGATACCCATGGTAGGGTTTGATAGACGGTGCTTTAGGCTGTAACATAATTTCCTGAATTTAAGACTTTCTTGTTTTAATGCAAAATGAATCGCTCCTAAGTGACCCAAAAGAATTTTTTTTTCTGGCAACAGTGGAAAGATTAATAAGAAATACCTACTGGCTAATCATGAATAATTTTCACCCGATCTATTGGAAGTTTTGAAAATTTATTATCTATAAAGAATACTTTTAGCAAAAGGAGAGAAAACGATCATACTTATTTATTATAAACACTTATAGACTAATTATAATTAATAATTGTCAACTTGTTGCAAGTTGATAAATCATAGGCCATTAAGCTGAAACAAGATATTGTCACATCTCTCACGCAATATTAAGTCGTTTCGGAGGCAGTTGGAATATTTGAATTTGAAAGAACAGTTTAAAGGTCTGGTAAGGACACCCGAGGTACTTGCTTAGTGTATATTTTAAAGAGTTCCTCGTTTGTATATAAGATTATTTCTTTTGAATGAATTTATCAGTTCTTTCTTTGAAGAGGTCAAGGGAAGATTATGTAATAATTTATGAAAATATATAAAAGCGTAGATCTTAATTGACTTAGGCCCGATTTCTTAAACAGTGTAAACCTAGGCTACCATATTGTTAGTTAGCTAGACACACAAATGGATCTCATAAACGTATCTGACGCGGTTCTGTGCATAGCTAGGATTCCTTGCGGGATCCTAGCCATACACAGAACCGCGTCAGATGCGTTTATGAAATCCATTTGTGTGTGTCTAGCTAACTAACAATATGGTAGCCTAGGTTTACACTGTTTAAGAAATCGGGCCATTTGGGGGATTCTAGCCATACACAGAACCGCGTCAGATGCGTTTATGAAATCCATTTGTGTGTGTCTAGCTAACTAACAATATGGTAGCCTAGGTTTACACTGTTTAAGAAATCGGGCCTTAGAGTCTTTTGCCACTGTGTGATGGAGGGTGTTTGTGATTCTGACAGAATTCTTGAATATAGTTTGATTTTCGGGTCATATATCATGTTTGGTGAAGAACATTAAATCCATTTAAATATGCTAATATACCTCTAAGTTCTATTTTGTAATTATTTGATTTTAGTGCATATATTTAACCAGCCTTAAATACTTATTTATTATTATTATTATTATTATTATTATTATTTTTTTTTTTTGCATATCCGTTTTTGGCTTTAACTAATTTTGCTGTTTAATGGTTTATAATATCAGGGTAGTCACCGTGGCTCAAGCGGTAGCGTCCACGACTTTGAAGCGTCAGGTCGAGGGTTCGCTCCCCGTCACGGTCTGAGGTTAGCAAGGGCATGCACTCAGGGTAACGACTACATCTGCCAAAACAAGTCCTTCGCAAGAAGGCAACCGTCCTAGCCCTTGGTAGAAAAGGGAGTCCGTGACGTAATACCGGAACAGTTTATAAAATCAGTCTTTCATAACTGTTGTTGTTAATCTGTCTTTTGGGCGGAGCAAATCAGCGTAACTCGGTGCCGATGACAAGCCAAGAGCAATTAAGGGCTTAATGTAGAACTTTACACTAAATTCAGCAACAGTTTCTAAGTGGTTAGCGAGTAAAGCGACCCCATATGAACATGGGGAAAAGAAGATTTTAACAGCTGTAGCTGTGACTGATGGTGATGCTAAATCTCTTTTTTTTTTTTTAATTAATAATATTTCATCTTTATTCAGTCCTTATCTTTCTATTGTATTATATTATTCTCCGAGTTTATTTTTTATATCTTCTCCGTGCTCTATTTTCTCATTCATATATCTGTTCGCCATGTAGCAAAAGTTGACTTCTAAGATTATTCATCGCAAGGTAAGAGGAGTCATCACGCGATTACAGTCTTTATATTCATTAATAAATATTATTGCTACTGTCACTTGCTATTCATATACATAAGATAAATTATATGATATGTGTTATCCTGTCTATCAAAAGTGTCTCGCTTCATCGAGCGAATAAGAGAAACGCGGTTCCTTTTGACAGATATAAATTTCCGCACACGTGCGTTATTGTACTCTTATTTGCTATTTCGTTACATCTGCTAAAACAAGTCCTTAGTAAGAAGGCAACCGTCCTAGCCCTTAGTAGAAAAAGGGAGTTCGTGACGTAAAACCGAATCCGTTTGCTATTTCGTATGTGTGTGTTTATGAGAAACAGCCCCATGCTCGTAAAACACCGTCTCCTAGTATGTATTCTGAATCCCTGATGCTTTTAAAATTTTATGAATTGGGAAAACTCGTCCTATCTGTTCTTAAAGCTGTGTTTGTGAGAGAGAGAGAGAGAGAGAGAGAGAGAGAGAGAGAGAGAGAGAGAGAGAGAGAGAGAGAGAGAGAGAGAGAGAGAGAGAGAGAATATCATGAAACATATCTCGTAACTTTTGTAAAACCAATATTGATTCCGGAGGCAGCTCGAGTTCATGAGTCGAGCAAAGGCTGTCAAATAACCATTAATCTAACATCATATATGTTTCATCTAAAATATTACCTATTGACTATCAATCCTTGTTCCTCCTCTCTTTATATAGACATTTATTGGTTTTTATCTTTCCCCATTCTTTATTGTCACTTTCCCTTTCCTCTTACCGTCCTTAAAGATTGTGGTCGGACTATATATTTGCCCTTATCGTCACCCGACTGCGTTAAGGTATTGTTGCACCACTGACCTCGTATATCGAATGGTGTACTCGATGATTCAACTGAATTGGCAGAGGTTTCTTGTGGTATAGATGCAATTACCCTATCATTCTGATCTCCAAATGACATTCACGACTCATCAGAAACTACCTTCAGGATTCATTTTTTGTTTCTCTTTCCCAAGGGCCATTCGGGATTTAGAGAGATGATAGCTGAAGATTCATGTTTCTCACTTCGCCTAGGGCGATTAAGGGAGAGGATTGTGTCGTCCAAGCTATCTAAAGGGTGCTTGTTTCTCCCTTCGCCTATGGGTATATGGGATTAAAAAGGAGAGGATAGTGTCGACTAAGCCACCTTGAGGTTGCATGTTATTCTCCGCTTGGAGGAGTATTCCGGATCGAGGAGGGGAGAGTGTCGTCTAAGCTACCTTGAGGATGCATTTATCCCCTCTTCGCCAAGGGGATTGAAAGGGAGAGGATAGTGTCGTCCAAGCTACCTTGAGGATGCATGTTTCTCGCATTGCCAAAAGATATTCGAGTTTCGTCGTGTCGTTTATCGTGTAATAACTCACCCCAAATCAGCAGGTACTGTAAGTTCGTCAACTTTGAGGTTGATGGCGGGCTAGTATCTTCAATAGGTTAAATAATGACCTTGCAGAAGCACCCTTGTAGAATCTATATTTATGTGAAATGTTGCTAACTTTTTAATGGC
>JAXCGZ010000818.1:0-2500 GCA_037179515.1 Halocaridina rubra
GGCACCTTCGGGTTTATTCAGTATTACAGATTTTATTCCACTTAGAGCAGAAGCTTCCACATTATTTGCAATATATGAATTTAAGAATTGATAACCAGGTGTATTTTCCCGTCTGCAGATGTCAAATACCACATAGAAAGGTTCTTCATTGTTAACCTGTTGCATTTTTTTGGTTAAAAATCCCCTTCTTCTTTCATTAACTTCATGTACTAAAGTTTCCAAACCACTTTCTGTTAAACATAAGGATATTGGAGTTTTGTTTCTCACTCCCAATAAACACTTTACTGCCCTGTTATAAAGTTTTTCCATGCAAGCTAAATTACTTGTGAGCCAACTCTCAGAGCCATACAAAAGTGAAGAACTCAAAGCAGCTTTAAAAACTTTAACCTTATATGCATAGGGCATACTCATGTTATTTATGCAGAATATACTAAACTTATTGACTGTTGCCGTACCATCGATTTCATGCTGTTTAAGTACTGAGTGCATATTTGCATCATCAGTAAACCATGCACCTAAGTACAGATACTTTTTACAATAATCTATTTTTATGTTGTTTATCCTTATTGATGCTTTATCTGTCTTTTCCATTAACAACAAAATACTTTGTCTTCTTTTCATTAATCACCATACCATAAGCATTACAATAATCTAATAGAGCCTCAAGTTTTGATATGCACTTTTCACGAGATGTACTTACAATCACCGTGTCATCCATCATTAAAAGAGTAAGTAAATTTCCCAAAAAACCATCAATTCTCACCTTTTCTTTAATCATTCTCACCATTTTATCCATATAAATGACAAACAAAATGCAGCTCGTAGGAGCTCCTTGGCGTATACCTATAGATGTTGTTATTATAGCAGATTTTAACACACTTTTTGTACATGAATAAATATTTTAGATAGCTGACAACATAACCCTTCCACATCCCACCGACTTGAGACACTCGATTAAATCATATTTTGGTACCCTGTCGTACGCCTTACTAAAATCCACAAAAACTATATACAATTTTTGCTTCTTGCAAGCAGCATAATCCATCAGTAACCTTAAAGCCAAAATCTGCTCTATACACCCTCTACCCTTCTGAGCTCCGGCCTGACACTTATCTATATTAAACCATAAACTTAACCGTCTCATCAAAAGCATATCATAGATTTTTGCCAAGGTGTTCTTTATACTTATGCCCCGATAGTTTCCGCAATCTCTTCTATCCCCAGATTTAAATAGAGTGATCAGTTTACTGTGGCACCAAGCAAATGGATAAAGGACATTTAAGAAAAGGAAATTAAAAATTGTAAGGAAAAAGATAGCCATGTCTTTGGTAGCATCGTAAATAAACCAGGACACATTCCAATATAACTCTTATCTTTTTTTATACTTTGCACTGCCATGTCTAACTCTTGAGCAGTAAAGGGATCATCCAATATGGGAATATTAGGTGAGTCTGACACATCAATGGTTTGATTAGGATTAACTGTCGGAGGATTAAACAAATTTTCGAAATGCAATTTGAAATTGACATCTTCAGGTTGCACATCATTGGATTCCACCACATTGCCATTCCAGTTAATAGATTTCCATATAATTTTTGGATCATTTTTTTCAAATATTCTCCTCCACCGAGGGTGGTCTTGATCCCATCCACTAAACTCTAACTCCCCAGATTGAAAAACTCTGCAGTCTCTTGCTACATTATTGATAATCTTATTACCTGTCTCTAAAATATTAAAAATGTTCTCTTTATGAATTTCAAATAATTCTGGGGGCTGAGTTTCATTCATGACTAATTTGAATCTATCCAAGTCTACATTCTTATGGGAAGGACCCCGGGTTGTGTAACTGTTTTCAATATATTGAACATTATAGCAAGAACTACCTAAATTTAAAGCCCTCTCCATCAGCAAGGATGGCACTGTTTCCTGAATATCATTAAGATCAAGTTGAACCATTAGTGGGGCGTGGTCAGATCCTACAATATTCTGGTTCATTTCAACAGATTTTACATATTTCAGTGTATTTTCTTTTAAGACATACATCAATCTCAGATATCCAGTTTGATCTTCTTTTAAAGGATAAACCTCCTTCTAACCTTTTACCCTTATATACTAGGTGATTACCTATCACCATTGTGCTGCCACGGCAAAGGTTCAGCAATTGTCTCCCATTTTCATTCACACTTGTATCTATTACCCCTTCATATTTGTATGATTTGAAACTTTCATCATAAAGAATAGGTATACCTACACGCGAATTCAAATCACCCATTAGTACAACCTTATTGTGTTCATTTACAACTGTGCTTAGGTTACCGAAACAAGCTGGCTGAAAATAAGGAGTCATTCGGTGGTATATATACCCCACCAAATACAAAGCCTGGAAAACATGACAATTCTAGCAAAATTTGACCTGCAACATTTACATTTACATTTTTTATATATTTTGAAAGCGAGCATTTTACAAGCATTGCAATGCCTCCCCTATTACCACAGTACT
>JAXCGZ010000818.1:7500-35000 GCA_037179515.1 Halocaridina rubra
CTTGACTTAGTAATCATAAGTCCTATGTTCGAGTCCCGGTCGGGGTAAAAAAAATGATTCATGTTTTCACATATGTAATGTGCTTATTTGATAATTTCATGGCCCGAAAGAGATTGGGATTTGAATTAAATGCTAAAATGAAGCCACGAGTGAGGTTGGGGAATCTGTAATATGAACATAGTGGCATTCAGCTAGAATGCGTTCATTCCTAAGTATCTGAATTCCAGATCAAAACTTAGCACGAGGGTCTGCCCCTCTCTTTCTTTATCTCTTACTTCATTTAATTTTCGTGCTTTTCCCTCCAGTTCCCTTATATCCTTAATCCCCTCCCTTTTTTTCCCCTCCTATCCTATCCCATCCTAAAAAAAAAAAAAAAAAAAAAAAAAAAAAAAAAAAAAAAAAAAAAGATATAAGCTATAAGGTTGGATTCCCTTTAACCTTCTGTGGTGTAGTGGTAGCGCCTTGACTTAGTAATCATAAGTCCTAGGTTCGAGTCTCGGTCGGGGTAAAAAAATTATTCATATATATATATATATATATATATATATATATATATATATATATATATATATATATATATATATATACAGATGCTTCCCTACTTACAAATAATCAACTTACGAACATTCGCAGATACGAAAAATTCTTCGGGAAAAAAATATAAATATTATAGAAAATATGCAAATCTATGTTGCATCAAATTCAAATACTCCAAGCAGTGATAAATCCGCCTAGTATAAAATTTGGCTGCTACCATGGCGCTGGCAGCACAGTACACTGGGTACTTGTAAGTAACTACATTGTTCCACTCTGTTATCAGATTGCGTCCTTTAAACATTGAGACTCTCCGTTGTGCTTCAGGATTATTCTAGTGAAATATCTTACTCATCGTGTAGTAATCAAGAGTAGTGAAATGCGTAATGCCAATGCTGTTAGTGGTGCTTCAAAAAACGGCTTGCCATTCTACTGAAATGGCAATAATAAATTGGCGATAATAAAAGCCTTGATAATGGTGAAAAACTGGTGAATGTGGTCACGATTTACAAAGATAGGGAACGTATTATGGAACATGTAAAACGTACAGTACCTATTATTAGTAAGAGGAGGGGAAGGCTTATTTAAGAAACAGAAAAACTTTCAATGATGTGGACGCAACACCAATGGCAACGTCGGGTAAGATGGTCCCTCAAGTTAATTCAAGAAAAGGTTTTGTCCCTTTCGAAGACTTAAAGGTCCAAAAAAAGCTTCTATAGAAGAGATTGTTTTGTTTTAGATTCTCCACCCACGGATGGGTGGAACGGGTCATGGAGGGCCCATAGAGCGGTCACCAGCCGGCACAGGCCCCAACCCCAAACTGTGGTGATCAGCCGCAGTGGTAACCTCCCCAGTAAACAGCTTAAACTCTCTTTCCTGGATGAGGCGCGATCCGTCGACCTTGCGATTGCGAGGCCAGCGCTTTACCACTGTACTAGCCAGGAAGCTCTGTAGAAGAGATTGATCCCTTGAAAGTCTATGGAGTAGTAGCTTCAACCTGAATTGTTGCATTCCCATTGCCTTCTGCCTCCTATGCTACTCCCTCTTCCCCCTCCTCATTCAATACAGATGACCCCAGAAAATGAATAAATGAGCTGAAGGGGGAAAGAAAGAACTAGAGGTCAAAACATCTAAGCAAAATTATAGCAACAAACTGTTGAGTGACAAACTAGATGAATTAAATGTTAGTTTGCTGCTATCCTCAGAGAAAAATGAGATTGAAGCTTGAAATGTCCAGATGAAGGAAATATTGAACAGCTTAGAAGAGATTTTCAGGAGCTGAATACAGAACATGAAAGCATTACAAGGTCCTTTGCAGATGCTGTGAGAAAAAATGTGGCAGTAATAGAGGCAGTGAGGGAGGTGGTACTGAAAACTGTAAATGCTACTGACTACAAAGAAACAACAATAGGAAAAATTAAAGATATGATTGAAATGTCTAATCCAATGATCAAACTGTCACTTGATAAAGAGTAGTTAGTGATAATCTCAGGCATAAGTACATCCCAGGAGTTAACATGGCTGATGAGACTTGAACAAAATAAAGTAAAGGCTTTAGAGCTAACAAGGTAACTCAGAGTAGTATGTTGTCCAGAGAATATTGTAAATATTCACCAAATTGGTAAATACTCTAGGAAGGGAAGGCAAGAATAATGAAAGTAACCTTTGAGAGAGGAGACACAAGAAGAAAAGTATTGATAAAGGGAAATTCAAGAATCCAGAAAAGTGGTCATTAGATCATACAGAACACAGGAAGAAATGAACAAGAAGTTGGAAGGTCAAATGAGGAAAGAAATGAAGAAGAGAAGAAAAATTTCTATATCAGAGTTCTTCTAACAATAGGGGAGATAAAGAAGATAATGCTAGGAGATAGGGGATGCAGCCACATTAAGATTGCTGTACAAAAATGCTGCTGTTGTAGCTGGTAAGGCAGTAGCTTTAAAGGAGAGGATTATCAACATTGAGGCAGATACAGTAGTAGTAACAGAGACATGAATAGTGTCATAGTTTCTTCCTATGGCCTACAGAATATTAAAGGTTTAAAGATCTGAGAGGACGGTGGAGGGATAGCTTTCCTTATAAGTGAATGGTTTCACGATGAAGAAATAAACTTTGCAGTAGAAAATGAGTTAAAGGAATTTATTGTTACTTGCAAGAAAAAGTAGTAGCTGTTGTATATAACCAACCAAAGAATCATTATATCAGTTACAGAGGTATGCTTAGCGCTGATGAATCTAGATGCCAATGAAGCTACAGGTGCTGATAACATATCCCCTTATGTACTTAAGAAATGAGCTAAACCAAAATTGGTGGTACTCTACTTCATATTTGAGAAGTTTCTGGAATCTTCCCAGAAAACAGAATACAAGTGAATGTGGTACCTGTCTTCAAAAAATGAAGTAGGGGTACAGCTCAAACCTATAGGCCTGTTTACTTGACCAGCATAGTTTGCAAAGTTATGGAGAAATTACTGATAAACGTATCTCTCTTCACTTGGAATCCTTCAACCTTTTGTCGGCATGACAACATGGCTACAGAGAATGCATATCAACTGTAACAAACTTATTAGAATTTTATGGGTGGCTCTAGAACTAGAGGTCATAGTTAAAAGCATTGTTAGAAAACTTCTTTAATGGTTGTAAATAAGTGCTTTTTAAGGGCAAGAATAGTTGTTGATTGGAATTCGCTAAGCAAGCAGGTAGTTAATGCTAACTCAATTCAAAGTTTTAAGAACAAATATAATAAGTATTACAGATTAAAAAAAATGGAGCCGACCAGGAGACTGAAAATTACGAGCATAAGGCTCATTTCCGTAAGCACGCTTTGGTAATTTCAACTAGGTAATTACACACATACATGGTGCTAGGAAAACAGCTCCAGGGAATACTTCCCCTTGGACATTTGCTTCCTGAAATGAGTAATTTTATTTATCATGATTATATTAATAAAATTTTCTCTATTATTTGCTAGATTCAGTGTTAGCTATCTGCACCTTCCCTTGTACTGCATATTCGTAGAACAATAAGGCGGCAAAAACAAGCTATTAGTATGCCCCTTCAAATTCCCACGATCCTTACAGACTTTATTCCCAAAGAGTGCAAATATATTCTAATGGAGATTTTGTTTTTGTATGACAGTGGACCAAGTAAAGAGCACATGCTTATTTTGTCATCAATTGAAAATTGATGAGTTTAATTGAAAAATCAAACTGGTCTGGTGATGGAACATTTAAAACTGAACCACGATTTAATTCATCTAATATGCATCACCATATTTTGACCTATTAAAGAAAAACACCTTGTATTTATGTGTCATTACCTAATAAAGAGGGAGATACTTATCAATCCCTCTTTAGTCAATTCCTATTAATGATCCCAATGCTTAAACCAAAATCATGCATCATATACTATGAAGCTGCAGCAAAAACTACCATTGGAAATGCATTTTTTTCCTCACACATCAGCTAAAGTATGCTTCTACCACATTGCACAATTCATATATCGCCAGGTGAAATCAAAAGGGTTATGGAGAAATTACCAAAGTGACACTAACTTCTTGATAATGTAGCCAGGCCTTGCATATATCCTCCCCCAATGAGGTAGTTATTGCATTTGAAGCACTTGAAGAAATTATACCAACAGAAAAATGTTTTTTTTTTATAGATTATTTTGAAGAAAATTACATATTCAACATGGTCTACTGTTGGTGCTCTCGACTTTGATTCCTCAGGTCGAGAGATTGCGCCACACCAAGGTCTGAGGTTAGGAAGGGTATTCACTCATGGTAACGTTCTAATTGGCTAAATCTACAGTCATTCGCAGGAAAGCACCATCCTAGCCCTTAGTAGAAAAGGGAGTCCGTGACGTAACCCTGATCACAATTACATAGGCAGGAGACGACGACAAAGTAGGGGAGGACCACAGTTTTGCTATTAGTAACTGGAATGTGCATGATCACATTATTGAAGAGTTACTTAAAACGAATAAAGCAACAGAATGATGGTATTGTCACAAACAAGCTAACATCTCTGGACTCCATACAAACTATTTGGAACTTTCTTCATGTCTTCAATTGAGAGCAGGCCCTAAATAACGTTATCTGCAACCAAATGTTCGCTTCTTCTGAAGAACCGAGGACAAAAAAAAAAAAATGAAATTCATCGAGATGAATCTGAAATTTTGTTGGAGATTTTGAAAATCCTTATATAATTGATTTCTTGAGGAGTGTTGCCCATAACTTGAGTTTTTTGCAATACTGTCATTAGTGATGTGTTACTCTCAATAGGGATGGAAAAACTATTTAAATAATTTATAGAATTATTAATTTTGTAACAAATAAATAAATAGAGAGCTGTTCGCTATTTCTTTATTTTTCGGACTCTCTGTACCCTATTAACAATATTGGAAATTTGTTGGATTTAGTGATAAATACGATGGTGGATATACTTTTATTTTTCTGACTAATCTACAGTAACAAAAAAAAATGTCTGGGACAGTCTTAGCTAATCTGAGAATATTGAGGGTGGGGAATGTCTTAGGGGCAATTGTCCTAGAAGGGTAATTATTCAGGGCGAAGTTGTTGGGGGTAATTGTAAGAGCAATTTTTCTGGGGGAAGTTGTCAATCCACGCACACACACATACACACAAACAGTTTTACATTATAACCATGATTCATAATGGCAGATTTCTATAACTCTCTACTATGGCACTCAATTGTGCCATCGAAACCACCCGTTTCCTCCTCTTTATTTACCCTTGATAATGTTCTTCTTCTTCGTCTACATCTTTTCCCATTTATATGTGGGATCGATGTTTCTAGCCAGTGTTCACCATATGTTTCTGTCCCATACCTCATCATCCATCAAACCTTTAGACTTCAGGTCGTCATTGATGCAATCCAACCATCTACGCTTTGGTCTCCCCCTCCTTTTTCTACACTGTATATCCATTTCTATCACTCTCCTCCCAACATACTGTTCATCCCTCCTAACGACATGACCATACCATATTAGTCTACTTTCTTGTATCTTCTCTGATAGTTCTCTAACTTTTGAGGTACCTCTACTTACCTCGTTTCTGATCTTATTGCTTCTTGTCACCCCACACATCCATCTCAACATCCTCATCTCTGCCACATCCAGTTTTTTCTCTTGTGTCTTCTTTATTGCCCATGTCTCTGCTCCATACATCAATGCAGGTCTCACAACTGTCTTATGCACTTTATCCCTCAACTTAATCACTATTCTCCTGTCGCACAGCACCCCAGACACTTTCTTCCAGTTCTTCCATCCCGCTTGCATTCTGTGGGTTATTTCTGACTCTAGGTCACCATCCTCTGCTACTGTTGATCCCAAATACTTGAACTTTTCAACTCTTTTCAACACCTCCCCCTGCAAATTGACCTCCCCATCCTTATCATCTCTCAACCTCAAGTACTCTGTCTTCTTCCTACTGATTTTCAGTCCTCTATCCTCCATCACTATTCTTCACTCCTCAAGCTTCTCCTCCACTATCTCTCGTCTGTTTCTACACAGTACAATGTTATCTGCAAAGAGCATACACCATGGAGACTGATCTCTAATACCCTGGGTTACTACATCCAAGACCAGATCAAATAGATATGGACGCAAAGCAGACCCTAAATGCAGACCAACATTTACTGAGAGACTTTTCGTCAAGCCCACACTGCTCTTAACATTTGCCTCTGCCCTCTTATACATATCTTGGATGATTCTTACATATTTCTCTGGGGCTCTCTTGTCTCTAATACACCTCCACACCTATTGACGTGGTACTCGATCATATGCCTTCTCCAGGTCAATAAAGACCATATGCAGTCCTTTCTGTTTCTCCCTATGCTCTTCCATTGTTTGTCCCAAGGCAGATATGGCATCCACTGTCCCTCTTCCAGGCATGAAGCCAAACTGTTCATCTCCAATTGTCGTTACCTCTCTGAGTCTCCTCTCTATGATCTTCTGCCATGTCTTCATAGTATGACTTAACAACTTTATACCTCTATAGTTTCCAAACTCCTGAATGTCTCCCTTCCCTTTATAGATTGGGATGATTAGGCTTCTTCTCCACTTCTCTGGAGTCTTTTCCTGACTAAAGATCTTTTGCATTAAGTCCCACAAGATATCTATGCTTTCCTCTCCAAAACTCTTCCATACCTCCACTGGCATCTTATCAGGTCCTGCTGCCTTTTCATTTTTCATTTTCCTTCCTGCCCGCTCTACCTCTCTTCTAGCCACTGTTCTTGTAACTGCTGCATTTGGAAGTCCATCTTCAAATACTGCTCTTGGGTACTCTTCATTTAGTAATCCTTCAAAATAAGTTTCCCATCTGCTTTTTATTTCATCCACTTCTGCTAGAACTACTCCATGGTTATCCTTTATTTGTCTTACATGGGTCAAGTCATTGGTTGCAGCATCTCGGGCCTTGGCAATTCGCCATATTTTCTTCTCTCCTTATGGTGTTTCCAGCTCTTCATAGACTTCATTCAATTTCTCTGCCTTTGGTGTGGCTAATGCTCTCCTTGCCTCCTTCTTTGCCTGCTTGTACTCTTCTTTATCCTGCTCCAGGCCTGATATATCTGTCTTTTTCTTAGCTTCTTTCTTGTTCTTCACCCATTATTGCACTTCCTCATTCCACCACCATGACTCTTTATCATTTGGGGGTTTCCTTTCTGATGACTTTCCAAGTACTTCCTCACCAACCCTCAAAATCACCTTACTATTCTCTGTCCACCATTCTTGTACATCTTCATGCAACCTTATCACTTCCGACACTCTTCCCTTAAACACAGCTCCCACCTCTGCATCTTTCAATCTCCACCACTTTATCTTTGGGTCCATCCTCGGCTTCTTACTTTTCCTACATTTCCTAAGCCTGCAATCAGTTACTACTATCCTCTGTTGCACTGCTACACTCTCCCCATTTATTACTTTACAGTTGCTAATCTCCTTCAGATGGTCTCTCATACACAACAATAACTTTATCTGGCTCTCCCTCCCACCACTACTGTATGTAATCAATCAGTTTTCCTTTTTCTCAAAGAGTGTGCTACCAATGCCAGATCAAATGCCACTGCAAAATCAATCACTCTCTCTCCCCCCTCATTTATCTCGCCCACCCCCAGCCTCCATGAACTCTACCTATCCCAGCCCTCCCACTTTCCAAGTGGCCATTTAGATCTCCTCCCAAAATTACTCTCTCCCTTATAGGAATTGTTCTATGCTCCTGGTCCATCTCCTCCCAAAATCCTTCTCCTCCGCTGTACAACCAATTTGTGGTGCACAGGCACATACCACATTGATTACCGTTTCTCTCAGTCCCAGCTTTAAACTCATAATTCTGTTACTCTTTCTATTTACACCAAGTAAGCTTTCCTTCAGGTCTTTGGATAGTATTATTCCTACACCATTCCTACCTTCCTCATTTGCTCCACTATAGAACAATTTGCAACCCTCACCCAGTTCCCTCGCCTTATTTCCTTTCCACGTGGTCTCCTGCACATACAGCACTCCAATTCTCTTCCTCTCCATCAGGTCCACCAATTCTCGCCCCTTCCCAGTCATCGTCCCCACATTAAGAGTGCTCTCCCGCAGCACCACCTCTGACACTCTCCCTCGAGCTTGCCTCTTTAACCCAGCCTGCCCATGACTGGGTAGCCCTTGCTGTCTTTCCGGAGGGGTCAGGTGAAGCCCCAACGCATCGCCTAAGGGGAACACCCTAGTATGGTGACTATTCTCGTTCTCTATACTTGCCACATTTTGGATTTAGCAAGATTTTTACGGCCGGATGCCCTTCCTGTCGCCAACCCTCCCCATCTACCCGGGCTTGTGACCAGCACCAAGTTGAGGCTGGCTTGCCCCCCTCAGTGACTGGGTTTTACCCTTAATAATCACTCAGCCCTATATGAATAATTATTAACTCACTCTTATTCACTATTCATAGCTCTCTCTCTCTCTCTCTCTCTCTCTCTCCTCTCTCTCTCTCTCTCTCTCTCTCTCTCTCTCTCTCTCTCTCTCTCCTCTCTCTCTCTCTCTCTCTCTCTCTCTCTCTCTCTCTCTCTCTCTCTCTCTCTCTTATTCATATATTAAATATCATTAGTGACTCAGTTTCATCTAGGTCTGAGGTCTATACACCGAGGCGATTAGCTTATTATTTCATTGCCAGAATCTTTTGAAGACAGAAGGATGCCTTCATCCTATAGCCCCTGACAACTTAGCATGCTATCTGAGCATACTATTAAATGTTCAAGTTCAATGGTAGAAAGAGGGCGTAGATATAGATGATAAAACAGATAAATAAATGACAGGAAGCACTCAGCAGCCTAGAAGAGCAAGTTTTGAACTTATTCTAAAAAGTCAGAAATTTCAGTGTGACGCCAAATTCGAACATAACATATTTATAAGCAAATAATACTTCTTCAAATTCCCGTGTTGGCACGGAATACGTTTACAAGTGTACATTTCTCTTATGTGCACTATGAACATGTCTGTCGGCTGCATTAACTGACAAAACACGACGAGTATCAACATACAAAAGAGCAAAAACCTCGGCAAAGATTGAGGTATTGAATAAGGCTTTACTTTGCGTTCATGTATGCATGTATGTATGTATGCATATGTGTATGTATAGATATACATATGTTTGTATTAACATATGGATCAGCATATTTAAGTATGCATGTGTATTTAGCCAAACAGGCATGCATGTTCAATACGCACCTATATAATTACGATTATAAGTATAATCTTATGTATATATGTTTAGTACAAACATACTGTGTATATACCAATATATGAAAAATGTTAAGTATGTATATATGTACGCATATATGTTTGCATGCTTATAGGTATGTATGTAAGAATGCATATATATGTATGTAAGCATATATGCATTTATGTATGTATATATATGTACAATACGTACATATATAATTACGATTATAAGTATAATCTTATGTATATATGCTTAGTACAAACATACTGTGTATATACCAATATATGAAAAATGTTAATTATGTATATATGTATGCATGTATGTTTGCATGCTTAAAGGTATGTATCTAAGAATGCATATATATGTATGTAAGCATATATGCATTTATGTATGTATATACATGTACAATACGTACATATATAATTACGATTATAAGTATAATCTTATGTATATATGCTTAGTACAAACATACTGTGTATATACCAATATATGAAAACTTATAAGTATGTAATGTATGCATGCATGTTTGCATGCATGCATGAATGTATGTAAGTATGCATATATATGTATGTAAGCATATATGCATTTATGTATGTATGTATGCATTTATGTATATATGTATGTATGTATGTATGTATATGAACAATGCGCACATATATAATTACGATTATAAGTAAAATCTTATGTATATATGTTTAGTACAAACATACTGTGCATATACCAATATATGAAAAATTTTAAGTATGTATGTATGTACGCATGTATATTTGCATGCATGTGATTACCTAATTGTGATTACCTAATTGTGTTTACGGGAAAGAGCCCAAAGCTCGTATCTTCCCGTCTCCTGATCGGTTCCATTTTATACTTAGTGATACTTATCATACCTGTCCTTAAAACTATGGATTGAGATAGCATTAACTACCTCCTCGCTTAGCGAATTCCAATTATCAACTACTCTTACACTGAAAAAGTATTTCCTTACATCCTGCAAAGAAGTTTTCTTACGAAGCTTCAAACTATGACCTCTAGTTCTAGAGCCAGCCATATCAAAATATCGATCCCTATCCACTCTATCATAACCATGAAGGAATTTAAAGACTGTCACCATATCCCCCCTCACTCTTCTAGCTTCGAGTGATGGTAAGTCTAATTCCCTCAGCCTCTCATCATAACTGAGATTGCGTATTTCTGGCACCAGTTTCGTGGCATGTCTTTGAACTTTTTCAAGCTTAGCTATGTGCTTTTTCAATTGCGGATTCCAAAAGGGGGCTGCATATTCGAGTTTGGGCCTCACATAGGTTACATAAATATTTCTGAACATTTCCTTGTCCATGTGCCTGAAGGCTACCCTTACATTTGATAAGAATGCATATGCTGCCCTTACTATGCCATTTATATGTATTTCTGGAGACAAATCTGCCAGTATGTTTACTCCTAGATCTCTCTCATTTTCTGTCTCTTGAAGTTGTACTCCAGCCACCGAGTAGTCAAGCTTGGGCCTTCTTGCACTTGTACCCATTCTCATTACCTTACATTTTGAAGTATTGAATTTCATTAGCCACTTTTCTGACCACTCATGCAGATTATTTAGATCCTCCTGAAGTTCTCTACCATTGTTCTCGTTTTTTACTTTCTTCACAATCTTTGCATCATCTTCAAACATATTCATGAATGAATTTACAGACTCTGGTAGGTCATTTACATATAAAAGGAACAAAAGTGGCCCTAAAACTGAACATTGGGGAACTCCACGACTAACTCTTCTCCATTCAGACACTGAGTGTCTTACTCTAACCCTCTGTTCCCTTCCTTCTAAGTAAGTTTTTATCCATTCCAAAACATTTCCACCTATTCTAGCCATTGATTGCAGCTTCCTAATAAGTCTCCCATGTGGAACAGTGTCAAACGCTTTCTGGAAGTCTAGGAATATGCAATCTGCCCAGCCCTCTCTTTCCTGTAAGATTTGGCTTACATCATCATAAAATTCTAATAAGTTTGTTACTGTTGATCTACCTTCTCTGAAGCCATGTTGCCTCACTGACTAAAAGTTGAAGGATTCCAAGTGAAGAGAGATATGTTTCCTTAGTAGTTTCTCCATAACTTTGCAAACTATGCTGGTCAAGGAAACTGGTCTATAGTTCAGAGCCGTATCCCTCCTTCCCTTTTTGAAGATAGGTATCACATTTGCTTGTTTCCAGCATCTTGGAATTTCCCCCGACTCCAGTGACTCCTTAAATATGATACTTAGTGCCACTGATATTGTGTTTGCGCATGTTTTAAGCACATGAGGGGATATGTCATCAGGACCTGTAGCTTTATGAACATCTAAATCCATCAGCGCTTTGCATACCTCTGTGGCTGTAAGGTTGATGTTCTCTAATACCGGCCCTTGAGCTTCTATCACTGCAATCTGAGGGGGTGGGGTATTTTCTACTGTAAATACTGACTGAAACTCCTTGTTCAATTCTTTGCAGATCTCTTCATCCGTCTCAGTGATTTCCATCCGCTCTCTTTAGCCTTAAAACCTGTTCTCTTACCTTCAGTTTTCCTCTGATAAAGCTGTGGAAAAGCTTGGGATTTTCTTTAGCCTTCCTGGTGATGTCCCTCTCATAGTCTCTCTCTGCCTCTCTCCTTTTACTTAGGTAGTCATTTCTTGCTCTTTTGTAATTTTACCAGGCATTTATGCTTTTTCTCTCCTATACCTTATCCAGCATTTGTCTCTCCACTCTTTAGCTCTTTTACACCCATTATCGAACCATTTCTCTCTGGCATGAATTACACCTACTTTGGTGACAGGTATGCAGCAATCTACTATCTTCCCATATTTCTCACAAAAGATGTCATACATTTCTTGTACAGATTTGTTGTAAAATAAGGTTCTCCAGTCAATAACTGCAAAAAGCTCATTCATTTTGATGTAATCTCCTTTCCGATAGTTCCTCCTCATGTCCTCAGTGCCTCTACTCTCAGGAAGAATATCTTCAATGATATACTCCATCAACAACACACAGTGGTCACTCTTTCCAATTGGTGGTTCATACTCAATTTTTTCAATATCCAACACATTATCTGTGAACACTAGATCAAGTAGTGATGGCTCATCCCCACCCCTGGCCCTTGTTGGTTCCATTACATGTTGGTGTAGGAAATTCCCTTGTACGCAATCTAGGAATCTTGCCCCGAATGAGTCCTCACCACTGTGTGGGTCAAGATTTATCCAATCTATCTCTTTATGATTAAAGTCTCCCATAATCAAAATCCTACATTTTTTTTCCCGTGCCATGTTAACAACTGAGTTTATGACTTCAATAGTACCTATATGACTTTCCCCATAAACTTCAAGCCTATTTTGGTTCCTTGGTGGGTTGTATACAACAGTTATTATAATGCTCTTTGACCCAGTATTTATGCGAGCAACAAGAAATTCCTTGAACTCACTTTCTATAGCCAAGTTTATTTCTTCGACTTGAATCCTTTCACTTATGAGCAGTGCTATCCCTCCACCAGTCCTCTCAGATCTTTCAACCCTTAGTATTCTGAAGCCCTTAGGAAAAACTGTGACACTGTTTATGTCCTCACTCAACTTAGTCTCTGTAATTGCTACTATATCTGCCTTACTGTTGTGAATCCTATCTTTTAATTCTACTGCCTTACCAGCTAATCCATCAGCATTTGTGTATAACAATCTTAATGAGGCCCCATCCCCTGATCTTCTGTCATTATCTTCTTTATCTCCCCTTTGTCTGGAAGAACTCTGTAATGAAAATTTTTCTTCTCTTCTTCATGTGTGTGTGTGTGATTACCTAATTGTGATTACCTAATTGTGTTTACGGGAAAGAGCCCAAAGCTCGTATCTTCCCGTCTCCTGATCGGTTCCATTTTATACTTAGTGATGTATGTATGTATGTAAGTATGCATATATATGTATGGAAGTATATATACATTTATGTATGTATGTATGCATGTATGTATGTATGTATGTATGTATGTATGTATGTATGTATGTATGTATGTATGTATGTATGTATGTATATATGTATATATGTATGTATGTATGTATGTATGTATGTATGTATGTATGTATGTATGTATGTATGTATGTATGTATGTATGTATGTATGTATGTATGTATGTATGTATGTATGTATGTATGTATGTATGTATGTATGTATGTATGTATGTATGTATGTATGTATGTATGCATGTATGTATGTATGTATGTATGTATGTATGTATGTATGTATGTATGTATGTATGTATGTATGTATGTATGTATGTATGTATGTATGTATGTATGTATGTATGTATGTATGTATGCATGTATGTATGTATGTTTGTATGTATGTATGTGTATATGTATGTATCCATGTATGTATGTTAGGTTAACAATAACTACTTATGTAAGAAGACATTAGCTCTATTTATACAGTCCAGTCGCCTATCCTAATGATCACATGAATGAAATCAAATTTTGTCCAGAATCCTCTTGATTTTTTACTTTATAAACCACAAAATACCTCTCCAGGGTGCATCCTGATCATATCTTTATAAACATAATCTTATCTTTACAATAACTCCCAAGGGTGCACAATACACTTTTATGAAGTCTGTGTCAATTGTATATAAGCTGACCATTTTGATTAATAAAGTAAGTCTTCTAAACATCATTGATAAGTCTTCAACATATCTTTACTGGAGTCTTCTAAATGTAACCTTTTCGTTTCATTTCACCTTGTTGCTAAAGCCTACACTTGTGACACTTCGTAATGAAACATCGCTGCCTCTCCTCATCTCACCACACCATCTCGCCCACCGAGAGACTGCCCAACGAGCCCCTGAAGGTTTCCCTGTCCTTCAGGATGGCTCCTGTGTCTCTCAACACCAGTTAGAGTTGCTCTTTTGGAGACAGGAATCGAGATCGAGACGGGCCCTTTGCTGCTTTGCCTTTCTCTCCATGCTGCCTTACATTGCCTCCCCGCACCATATAGTTTGCCACTAGTTCTCCCTCTCTCCAAGAGAAGACCCAAGAAACACTTACAGGCCTCCCTGCCTCTAAGGTTCACTCCAGCAACTTTCTAACATCAGGTAGAACTACCCTTCTGCAGGCCAATGAGATAGAGACGGACTCATACGTCTTTAAGGCCGACTCCCTACTACTGGCATGGAAAGCCTCCTGTCTGACCCTATGGCCAATCAAGGCCAATTTGCCAAAATATTTATTGCCAAAAATTTAGTATACATACAAATCAAATCAAATCAAATCAAAACATTTATTTCCATTTTGTACAATGGTTATTCAACATTAATAGTAACTTATAAGTAGACATGTAATTAAACTAATAAATAAGAGGGTTAGACATATAGTTAAATTAAATGTAGCTTTCATAGAAAATAATAATGCTGTACTAAAAATGTTAACAATAATGTTAATAATAAATAGGTCTGAGGTCTATACACCGAGGCGATTAGCTTATCATTTCATTGCCAGAATCTTTTGAAGACAGAAGGATGCCTTCATCCTATAGCCCCTGACAACTTAGCATGCTATCTGAGCATACTATTAAATGTTCAGGTTCAATGGTAGAAAGAGGGCGTAGATACAGATGATAAAAACAGATAAATAAATGACAGGAAGCACTCAGCAGCCTAGAAGAGCAAGTTTTGAACTTATTCTAAAAAGTCAGAAATTTCAGTGTAACGCCAAATTCGAACATAACATATTTGTAAGCAAATAATACTTCTTCAAATTCCCGTGTTGGCACGGAATACGTTTACAAGTGTACATTTCTCTTATGTGCACTATGACCATGTCTGTCGGCTGCATTAACTAACAAAACACGACGAGTATCAACTTACAAAAGAGCAAAAACCTCGGCAAAGATTGAGGTAATGAATAAGGCTTTACTTTACGTTCATGTATGCATGTAGGTATGTATGCATATGTGTATGTATAGATATACATATGTTTGTATTAACATATGGATCAGCATATTTAAGTATGCATGTGTATGTAGCCAAACATGCATGCATGTACAATACGCACCTATATAATTACGATTATAAGCATAATCTTATGTATATATGTTTATTACAAACATACTGTGTATATAGCAATATATGAAAAATGTTAAGTATGTATATATGTACGCATGTATGTTTGCATGCTTATATGTATGTATGAAAGTATGCATATATATGTATGTAAGCATATATGCATTTATGTATGTATGTATGTATGTATGTATGTATGTATGTATGTATGCATATATATGTACAATACGTACATATATAATTACGATTATAAGTATAATCTTATGCATATATGTTTAGTACAAACATACTGTGTATATAAAAATATATGAAAAATTATAAGTAAGTAGTGTATGCATGCATGTTTGCATGCATGTATGAATGTGTGTAAGCATGCATATATATGTATGTAAGCATATATGCATTTATGTATGTATGTATGCATTTATGTATATATGTATGTATGTATGTATATGAACAATGCGCACATATATAATTACGATTATAAGTATAGTCTTATGTATATATGTTTAGTACAAAAATACTGTGTATATACCAATATATGAAAAATTTTAAGTGTATATGTATATACGCATGTATATTTGCATGCATGTATGTATGTATGTAAGTATGCATATATATGTATGTAAGTATATATGTATGTATGTATGTATGTATGTATGTATGTATGTATGTATGTATGTATGTATGTATGTATGTATGTATGTATGTATGTATGTATGTATGTATGTATGTATGTATGTCTGTCTGTATGTATGTATGTATGTATGTATGTATGTATGTATGTATGTATGTATGTATGTATGTATGTATGTATGTATGTATGTATGTATGTATGTATGTATGTATGTATGTATGTATGTATGTATGTATGTATGTATGTATGTATGTATGTATGTATGTATGTATGTATGTATGTATGTATGTATGTATGTATGTATGCATGTATGTATGTATATATGCATGCATCCATGTATATATGTTAGATTAACAATAACTACTTATGTAAAAAGACATTAGCTCTATTTATACAGTCCAGTCGCCTATCCTAATGATCACATACAGGAATGAAATCAAATTTTGTCCAGGAATCGTCTTGATTTTTAACTTTATAAACAACAAAATACCTCTTCAGGGTACATCCTGACCATATCTTTATAAAAATAATCTTATCTTTACAATAACTCCCAAGGGTGCACAATTCAATTTTGTGCAGCCTGTGTCAATTGTATATAAGCTGACCATTTTGATTAATAAAGTAAGTCTTCTAAACGTCATTGATAAGTCTTCAACATATCTTTACTGGAGTCTTCAAAATGTAACATTTTCGTTTCATTTCACCTTGTTGCTAAAGCCTACACTTGTGACACTTCAAAGTGAAACATCGCTGCCTCTCCTCATCTCACCACACCATCTCGCCCACCGAGAGAATGCCCAACGAACCCCTGAAGGCTTCCCTGTCCTTCAGAATAGCTCCTGTGTCTCTCAACACCAGTTAGAGTTGCTCTTTTGGAGATAGGAATCGAGATCGAGACGGGCCCTTTGCTGCTTTGCCTTTCTCTCCATGCTGCCTTACATTGCCTCCCCGCACCATATAGTTTGCCACTAGTTCTCCCTCCCTCCAAGTGAAAACCCAACAAATGCTTACAGGCCTCCCTGCCCTTCAGGCTTACTCCAGCTACTTTCTAACATCAGGTAGAACCACCCATCTGCAGGCCAATGAGATAGAGACGGACTCATACGTCTTTAAGACCGACTCCCTACTACTGGCATGGAAAGCCTCCTGTCTGATCCTATGGCCAATCAAGGTATGCAGCCTTACCGACTCAGAGGTCAAGGCAGTGGTACTCTGAATATCAGGGTGGCTCCTACACCTTCCAACATCAGTTAGACTGCCTTTTCGGATGACAGCAAGATGGAGCCAGAACCACTCGTTTCCAAGGCCAACCCTCTACAACATGCATAGATGGCCTCCTGCTAAACTCAATTCAATGAAAGTTTTGGTAGTCTCTCCTTGCCCCCTAGGCTGGTTCCCACGTCTTCCCCACTTCAGTTGGATTTACTTTATCGGATACTCTCATCTCCAAGGCATACTCACTACTACATATAAAGACAGTCCCGGCAGCTGTTAGCTTTCCTCCCTCATATGCCAACCAAAGTAGCACTAAATTCTGCATCATTGACAACAGCACTGGTGCACATTTCCTTGTTGACATGAAAATGGCCCTCTTTCACTCTCTATAAATGTAAGAGATGCGGTTGTAGGTGCAGATTTCCTCACAAAACAAAGCCTCTTTGTGGAGTCTCCAACAACGCTTGCTCAACATAGAAGTAACTTTTTCAACATGCATAAACGTATGGCTCACGTCCACGTAAACCAACTCACCAACTGAAGTGGGAGTTAACTTAGGCAAAACTATACCCAGCCACCGAATTTTCACCCCAAGATCCGTCATCCAACCCCACATGGATCATCTTCCAACTGCAAATTTTGTATTTTGTATCGTATTTATGCATTACAAACTACACTGGATATTTAATGTTTAGTGTAAAATGCTCAGAAAGAAATCGTTTTGAGTCTAATCTTGAAAACCCTATAAATACCCTCAGGCTGCGTCCTAACTATTTCTTTATAAATCTGATCTTGTTTTTATAATAACCCCCATGAGTTCACAGCACACAACTATGCAGCTAGCATCAACTGTATATAAACTGACCATTATGATTATTAAAGTAATCATATCGTTCATTTATACTTCCATTTATATATAATTATTTTTTTTTTATTTTATCACTTCCATCCTTTCCTTGTCACCATTTAATCTTCCTTCCTGATGGCATCCTAATGGGTTAAAAGCGTGCACGTGGTGCCATCAACTCTATATCTTTCATGACTGTCCTATTTAAATATTTCTTCCCAGTACATTATTTTTGGCATCTTAAAATAATAAACTACTGACCCAGGAAAGAATGTTTTGAAGGTTTTCTTTCTGTCTATATACATGAATTTTTTTTTCCACTTATAAGGGGAGTGTGTGGCTTAGTCAAGGCAAATTATTATGACTCTTTGGGAATAGAAAATACGGAGGAGGGGATTCCCAATCCCCTCGCTCCACCCCATTTTAATTGACTCTTACGATATGTAGGGGAACACAGATTAGATTGACCTTCATTACAATATTAATATATATACGGGTTCACCATGAGCCATTCCATCCTGAGTGGAATATCCAATCCTGTGCACCCTGAATGGTACCCAGGTGCGCCCCAAGTTAATGCAAGAGAAATTTATGAGTTTTTCATATAAAAGAAATCTGCATTTAAAAAAAAAAACTACTGATTGGCACGTGGCTCCCATGTCTGAGTTAAGTCTTTGTCATATGATATATTAAACTTAATGCTCATTTCCTTAATCTTTAAAAAGGAATGAATAATTCTTTCCCTTTTTCAAGGAATTTAAATCAGTCATTATCTCTCTCTCTCTCTCTCTCTCTCTCTCTCTCTCTCTCTCTCTCTCTCTCTCTCTCTCTCTCTCTCTCTCTCTCTCTCTCTCTCTCTCTCTCTCTCTCTCTCTCTCTCTCTCTCTCTCTCTCTCGTGAATGGTTGTTATAAAATCTTAGAACAACCCGTCTTAGAGCATGTGAGAAGTAACTATAAATGACATTTCAGTACAGGAATCGACAGTAATAATTGGACCTAAGTACCGCGAGGGACATCTTAAGCCCTGCAAATCTTAGAACAACCCGTCCTAGAGCATGTGAAAAATAACTATATATGACATTTGAGTACAGGAATCGGCAGTAATCATTTGACCTAAATACTGCGAGGGACATCTTAAGCCCTGCATTAAGAATCACTTCCGTTAGTCCCTGTACCTGGGGATACCCTAAGTTACACTGCATTAATAAATCTCTCATAAATCTTTTTTTAATGAAAATTGTCAGGTAATTTTATTTACTAATGCAAGACCAAAAGGAACAACCTTGAAAAGGATCTTTGTTCTTAAGCTGACAGATCAAAATGAGTTTATAGTTAATGGCGATGACTCCCCCCTCCCATTCTACTTGAATGTAAAGACATCCTTAATTATGGTGAGCCAGTCAGTCAGTCACTGGATGCCCAGACGCTGGTACACTCCTCTCCAAAGCTCTCGTTCTGGAAACTCGGTGAATTATAATATAAAAAAATTACTTCCAATAAAATGGATAGATTTTAAGCAAGGAACGCGCCAGTAATGAACTTCATTCTAACGGTGAACCTGTAATGAATATATATTACATTTATGTTTCCCATGTACGATATACGTTTTCTTTGTAATGAAATTTATAGTTTTCCTTTAACTCAGCTGTTTTTTTTGTTTATTTTTAGATGAGTAAGCCCACCATTTTAATTCTTCAATAAGATGTCGTGCAGCATGTTCGATAGATAAAATGATAAAATAATGTTTAGGATCAAGGAATATTAATAATAATATAATCTTGAAAATTAGGAAAACCCCAAATATGGTGAGTAAATATATATTTTATGAGTAAGATATTGTGACTGAATAGTGATGAATATTAGGTATAATATTTAAATAAATGATTTTTTTATTTTTACTGTATTGTCCAGCTATATTTTAATTTTTTATACTATGCAAATATTATTTTTCTGCTGCCAAAATGTTAATAGTTTTATTCATTTGTGTTCTGGTTTATATTAATAAATTTGTAAACGTTCCAAACCTGTCTCTCAATCCACCCTCTACAAAACTACTTCAGGTGCAACAAAGTGTTCAGCAAAGAAAAGTAAGACTATGATGGATGGATTTGGTCTTACGTAACGAACTCCCTTTTCTATTAAGGGTTAGGACGGTTGCCTTCTTACGAAGGACTTGTCTTGGCAGATATAATCGCTACCCTGAGTGTATGCCCTTAGCTTAATCGAAAATACGACGAAAGATATTAAATTATGGTTTCACTTGGACTGGAGATAAAAACCAGACTCTCCTACTGTATTTGGTTTGTGGATACAGAATGTTAAACAATTCGATGCTACCTAGTTAGTTAAGTAAATATTTTCAACGTCAAATGGCAGTCTCCAAACAAACAAACAAACAAACAAACAAACATTTATTTCCATTTTGTACAATGGTTATTCAACATTAATAGTAACTTATAAGGAGACATGTAATTAAACTAATAAATAAGAGGGTAATACATATAGTTAAATTAAATGTAGCTTTCATAGAAAATAATAATGCTGTAATAAAAATGTTAACAATAATGTTAATAATAAAGTAGTAAGTATGCCACTAGATACAGGATCGTTATTATCGGCATCATTTCCATATTTGTTTTCCTTACAATGAGAATAATTAGTTCTTAATGAGCAGCAACTATTTGTCGAAAAGAAAACTATATAGTTTGCCTTTGAAATCTGTGAAGGAGGATGCATTTTTAAGATGCTCTGGAATATTATTCCAGAGTGTTGGCCCTTTGATTGTGATCATCTTTGAACCAGTTTCTGTGTTTGTTCTGTGAATAAAGAGCTCACTGCTCTGTCTTGTGTTGGTTCCCCTTATAGCCCTGACTGTTTTTAAATCAAATAGCCAACTAGGATAATGATGGTCCAAAATTTTGAATACAAAAACATAAATAGTAAAAGCGACCTTGTTTTCTGCCCGCAGCCACCCAAGTTTATTGAGAGCTGGTGTGATATGGTCATATTTTCTTATTCCTCCCAGGGCAACTCGAGCTGCAAAATTAATAAGCTTCTGTATTCTGTTTATCTGAGTCTTATTGGTAGCTCCCCAAACAGTTGTGCAGTAATTTATGTGACTTAGGGCTAGAGATTCAACAACGGTTATTCGAGTTGTAGTTTCAAAATTGTCTTTTATACGTGATAAGTACATTAATGTTCCTGTAACCTTTTTGCATACTTTATCTATGTGGGAATCAAACAACATGTGGTTATCAAAGTGAATTCCTAGGGTTTTGACTGTTTTGCTAGGTGTGATAATATTATTGCAAAAATTAATTGTTGTGTTTTCTGGAATTGGTGCTATGTGGAACCCTGAACCAATAAACATGCATTGTGTTTTACTTTTGTTAATTAACAGCCCAATTTCTTGAAAATTGGTTTATTTTTTTGACAGAGTGTTTTCTGCTCTTAAAGTTAGTTCTGGGAGATTATTAATATCACCACTAAGGAGTAGTTGAGTGTCATCTGCATATTGTACGACTAGACAGTCAGAAATGAAAGAAGATAGATCATTTATGTAAATGGAGAAGAGGATAGGACCAAGTACTGATCCCTGTGGAACACCAAATGATACATTTTTTGGCACAGAGATAATGTTGTTAAGACGTATAGACTGTTTACTATTAGATAGATACTCGCTAAACCAGCTCGGATCAATATTTAATATAGTACAATTACTTAAAAGAATTTCATGGTTTACACTGTCGAAGGCTTTTGATATGTCCAATAATACAAGCAGATATATTTTTTTCATATCTATATTATTATAGATACTATTCGTAACTTTGAGCAGTGCAGTTTCCGTCGAGAGTTTCGGTCTGGAAACATGTTGGTTAATAGATAATAGTCTATTTGACTCTAAATATGACATAAGTTGGCATGCAACAATTTTTTCTAATATTTTAGAGAAAATGGGTAGCAGGGAAATGGGACGATAGTTTGTCACATCTTCTCTGTCCCCCTTTTTATGCAGAGGTATTACACGTGAAAAGAATTATGTTATTTTAAAAGATTACTTAAACAACAAACAAAACAAGCAGTTATTTTCAAAAGCAGAGCAACATTATTTGAAAAAGAACAAATTGCTTCTTATGAAGTATCGGAGTTAATTGCCTTAAAAAAGGAGATCTCATTCTATTGCTGAAACCATTATTTTACCCGCATGCAAGAAGATGGTAAAAAATAAGCTAGGAGATGATGCAGGAAAAGAAATAAATAAAATTCCACTATCAAATACACTGTTCACAGAGGTAACTTGGAAATGTCTAATGATATTGAAGAAAATCTGTACATTGATAAACTTCAGAATTCATTCTTTTTCAATTCAAGTTGATGAATCAATGGATATAACAAACAAAGCACGACTCTTGGCATATGTTAGTTTTATTATCGAGATGAAATAGTTAATCAGTTTCTTTGTTGCAAAGAATTTTCTACCATTACGAAAGGTGAAGACATTTTTCATGTTTTGAATAGCTATTTTGACAGATGGAATCTATCCTGGATTTGTACTAATGGAACTCCATCAATGGTAGGTTCTATCAATGGAGGTCCATCGTTTTAAAAACGGCAAAATCCAAATATTATAACAACTCACTGCTTCTTGCACAGAGAAGTCCTAATGGCAAAAATGCTGGATACTGAATTGGATGACGTTTTTAATCAAGTTGTAGTCGTGGTATATTTCATTAAAACTTGACCAGTAAATCTCGTATATTCAAATTACTTTGTGGAAATATGGTTTCGCAACACAAGCGCTTACTTTTGCATACAGAAAATAGGTCGTTTTCAAGAGGTAGGGTACTCTGTCGTGTACTTGAACATCGACAAGAACTACTTTTATTACTTAAAAAAAAAAAAACTAACTTCTGTAAACTTCTTGAAGGTGAATTTTGGATCTCAAAATTGAAATCTTTAATTGAAATGTTCCAATGCCTGAATAGTCTGAACGTATCTATGCAAAGCGGAAATGGAAATCTCCTCTCAGTCGCTGAAAAAATAAAAGCATTCCAGAAAAAATAATGATGTGGAATTGGAAAGCAAGTTCTGGCTGTTTCGTAATATTTCCTTTGGTTAGAAAAGGATATATAAATGATTTAATAACCCTAATATTGGATCAATTAACAACTATGGAAAGTAATCTGAAATATTATCCTCCATCCATAAACAGTGAGGAATATGATTGGATTCGCAGCCCTTTTATTGACGTTTCAACTAATGACGTTTGCTTGTCGATAGCAGACGAAGAGCTGTTTGCCAACATATCTGCTGATCGTGGGTTAAAAATCCAACATTAAAACATACCCATTCATCAGTTTTGGATTTCCATCAAAGAAGAATATCCTACAATAGCTCGTAAAGCTCTAAATATTGTATTGCAGTTCTCAACATCATACCTCTGTGAATTAGGATTTTCTACATTAACCAACAATAAATGAATTTAAAAAATTATCAAATATTAGCTATATTGATGAGAAAATGAGAGTATGCATATTACATATAAGGCCTAATATTAAAAATAATAGCCAAAGCTCATCAAGCAGAGGTCACACAAAAGCTTACTTGATAAAATATATTGTAATGTCTTAAAAATACATGCTTATTTAAAGCGCTGATTTTTATAATTTTAATATTTGGCAATTTTATGGATAATTTTATATTATTGATATATAAAGTTTGCCTCAGAATTTTAATTACCCTACAAATGCGCCCTGATTTTCAAAAGGATGAGAAACAGTGATCTAAACATTTTAAAGTGTCGACATCGTAAACAGCTGTTATCACTGTTATAATAGAGATGGACTCGATGCCACCACTGACGCGTAGAGATATATATATATATATATATATATATATATATATATATATATATATATATATATATATATATATATATATATATATATATATATATATATATATATATATATATATATATATATATATATATATATATATATATATATATATATATATATATATATATATATATATATATATATATATATATATATATATATATATATATATATATATATATATATATATATATATATATATATATATATATATATATATATATATATATATATATATATATATATATATATATATATATATATATATATATATATATATATATATATATATATATATATATATATATATATATATATATATATATATATATATATATATATATATATATATATATATATATATATATATATATATATATATATATATATATATATATATATATATATATATATATATATATATATATATATATATATATATATATATATATATATATATATATATATATATATATATATATATATATATATATATATATATATATATATATATATATATATATATATATATATATATATATATATATATATATATATATATATATATATATATATATATATATATATATATATATATATATATATATATATATATATATATATATATATATATATATATATATATATATATATATATATATATATATATATATATATATATATATATATATATATATATATATATATATATATATATATATATATATATATATATATATATATATATATATATATATATATATATATATATATATATATATATATATATATATATATATATATATATATATATATATATATATATATATATATATATATATATATATATATATATATATATATATATATATATATATATATATATATATATATATATATATATATATATATATATATATATATATATATATATATATATATATATATATATATATATATATATATATATATATATATATATATATATATATATATATATATATATATATATATATATATATATATATATATATATATATATATATATATATATATATATATATATATATATATATATATATATATATATATATATATATATATATATATATATATATATATATATATATATATATATATATATATATATATATATATATATATATATATATATATATATATATATATATATATATATATATATATATATATATATATATATATATATATATATATATATATATATATATATATATATATATATATATATATATATATATATATATATATATATATATATATATATATATATATATATATATATATATATATATATATATATATATATATATATATATATATATATATATATATATATATATATAATATATATATATATATATATATATATATATATATATATATATATATATATATATATATATATATATATATATATATATATATATATATATATATATATATATATATATATATATATATATATATATATATATATATATATATATATATATATATATATATATATATATATATATATATTATATATATATATATATATATATATATATATATATATATATATATATATATATATATATATATATATATATATATATATATATATATATATATATATATATATATATATATATATATATATATATATATATATATATATATATATATATATATATATATATATATATATATATATATATATATATATATATATATATAGATATATATAGATATATATATATATATATATATATATATATATATATATATATATATATATATATATATATATATATATATATATATATATATATATATATATATATATATATATATATATATATATATATATATATATATATATATATATATATATATATATATATATATATATATATATATATATATATATATATATATATATATATATATATATATATATATATATATATATATATATATATATATATATATATATATATATATATATATATATATATATATATATATATATATATATATATATATATATATATATATATATATATATATATATATATATATATATATATATATATATATATATATATATATATATATATATATATATATATATATATATATATATATATATATATATATATATATATATATATATATATATATATATATATATATATATATATATATATATATATATATATATATATATATATATATATATATATATATATATATATATATATATATATATATATATATATATATATATATATATATATATATATATATATATATATATATATATATATATATATATATATATATATATATATATATATATATATATATATATATATATATATATATATATATATATATATATATATATATATATATATATATATATATATATATATATATATATATATATATATATATATATATATATATATATATATATATATATATATATATATATATATATATATATATATATATATATATATATATATATATATATATATATATATATATATATATATATATATATATATATATATATATATATATATATATATATATATATATATATATATATATATATATATATATATATATATATATATATATATATATATATATATATATATATATATATATATATATATATATATATATATATATATATATATATATATATATATATATATATATATATATATATATATATATATATATATATATATATATATATATATATATATATATATATATATATATATATATATATATATATATATATATATATATATATATATATATATATATATATATATATATATATATATATATATATATATATATATATATATATATATATATATATATATATATATATATATATATATATATATATATATATATATATATATATATATATATATATATATATATATATATATATATATATATATATATATATATATATATATATATATATATATATATATATATATATATATATATATATATATATATATATATATATATATATATATATATATATATATATATATATATATATATATATATATATATATATATATATATATATATATATATATATATATATATATATATATATATATATATATATATATATATATATATATATATATATATATATATATATATATATATATATATATATATATATATATATATATATATATATATATATATATATATATATATATATATATATATATATATATATATATATATATATATATATATATATATATATATATATATATATATATATATATATATATATATATATATATATATATATATATATATATATATATATATATATATATATATATATATATATATATATATATATATATATATATATATATATATATATATATATATATATATATATATATATATATATATATATATATATATATATATATATATATATATATATATATATATATATATATATATATATATATATATATATATATA
>JAXCGZ010000819.1:0-32500 GCA_037179515.1 Halocaridina rubra
TAAGATTGTTATACACAAATGCTGATGGATTAGCTGGTAAGGCAGTAGAATTAAAAGACAGGATTCACAACAGTAAGGCAGATATAGTAGCAATTACAGAGACTAAGTTGAGTGAGGACATAAACAGTGTCACAGCTTTTCCTAAGGGCTTCAGAATACTAAGGGTCGAAAGATCTGAGAGGACTGGTGGAGGGATAGCACTGCTCATAAGTGAGAGGATTCAAGTTGAAGAAATAAACTTGGCTATAGAAAGTGAGTTCAGGGAATTTCTTGTTGCTCGCATAAATACTGGGTCAGTATACAACCCACCAAGGAACCAAAATAGGCTTGAAATTTATGAGGAAAGTCATATAGGTACGATTGAAGTCATAAACTCAGTTGTTAACATGGCGCGGGAGAAAAAATGTAGGATTTTGATTATGGGAGACTTTAATCATAAAGAGATAGATTGGATAAATCTTGACCCACACAGTGGTGAGGACTCCTTTGGGGCAAGATTCCTAGATTGCGTACAAGGGAATTTCCTACACCAACATGTAATGGAACCAACAAGAGCCAGGGGTGGGGATGAGCCATCACTACTTGATCTGGTGTTCACAGATAATGTGTTGGATATTGAAAATATTGAGTATGAACCACCAATTGGAAAGAGTGACCACTGTGTGTTGTTGATGGAGTATATCATTGAAGACATTCTTCCTGAGAGTAGAGGCACTGAGGACATGAGGAGGAACTATCCGAAAGGAGATTTCATCAAAATGAATGAGCTTTTTGCAGTTATTGACTGGAGAACCTTATTTTACAACAAATCTGTACAAGAAATGTATGACATCTTTTGTGAGAAATATGGGAAGATAGTAGATTGCTGCATACCTGTCACCAAAGTAGGTGTAATTCATGCCAGAGAGAAATGGTTCGATAATGGGTGTAAAAGAGCTAAGGAGTGGAGAGACAAATGCTGGAAAAGGTATAGGAGGAGAAAAAACATAAATGCCTGGCAAACCTACAAAAGAGCAAGAAATGACTACCTAAGTAAAAGGAGAGAGGCAGAGAAAGATTATGAGAGGGACATCACCAGGAAGGCTAAAGAAAATCCCAAGCTTTTCCACAGCTTTATCAGAGGAAAACTGAAGGTAAAAGAACAGGTTTTAAGGCTAAAGAAAGCGGATGGAAGCATCACTGAGACGGACGAAGAGATCTGCAAAGAATTGAACAAGGAGTTTCAGTCAGTATTTACAGTAGAAAATACCCCACCCCCTCAGATTGCAGTGATAGAAGCTCAAGGGCCGGTATTAGAGAACATCAACCTTACAGCCACAGAGGTATGCAAAGCGCTGATGGATTTAGATGTTCATAAAGCTACAGGTCCTGATGACATATCCCCTCATGTGCTTAAAAAATGCGCAAACACAATATCAGTGGCACTAAGTATCATATTTAAGGAGTCATTGGAGTCGGGGGAGATTCCAAGATGCTGGAAACAAGCAAATGTGATACCTATCTTCAAAAAGGGAAGGAGGGATACGGCTCTGAACTATAGACCAGTTTCCTTGACCAGCATAGTTTGCAAACTTATGGAGAAACTACTAAGGAAACATATCTCTCTTCACTTGGAATCCTTCAACTTTTTGTCAGTGAGGCAACATGGCTTCAGAGAAGGAAGATCAACAGTAACAAACTTATTAGAATTTTATGATGAGGTAAGCCGAATCTTACAGGAAAGAGAGGGCTGGGCAGATTGCATATTCCTAGACTTCCAGAAAGCGTTTGACACTGTTCCACATGGGAGACTTATTAAGAAGCTGCAATCAATGGCTAGAATAGGTGGAAATGTCTTGGAATGGATAAAAACTTACTTAGAAGGAAGGGAACAGAGGGTTAGAGTAAGACACTCAGTGTCTGAATGGAGAAGAGTTAGTAGTGGAGTTCCACAGGGTTCAGTTTTAGGGCCACTTTTGTTCCTTGTATATGTAAATGACCTACCAGAGTCTTTAAATTCATTCATGAATATGTTTGCAGATGATGCAAAGATTGTGAAGAAAGTAAAAAACGAGAACAATGGTAGAGAACTTCAGGAGGATCTAAATAATCTGCATGAGTGGTCAGAAAAGTGGCTAATGAAATTCAATACCTCAAAATGTAAGGTAATGAGAATGGGTACAAGTGCAAGAAGGCCCAAGCTTGACTACTCGGTGGCTGGAGTACAACTTCAAGAGACAGAAAATGAGAGAGATCTAGGAGTAAACATACTGGCAGATTTGTCTCCAGAAATACATATAAATGGCGTAGTAAGGGCAGCATATGCATTCTTATCAAATGTAAGGGTAGCCTTCAGGCACATGGACAAGGAAATGTTCAGAAATATTTATGTAACCTATGTGAGGCCAAAACTCGAATATGCAGCCCCCTTTTGGAATCCGCACTTGAAAAAGCACATAGCTAAGCTTGAAAAAGTTCAAAGACATGCCACGAAACTGGTGCCAGAAATACGCAATCTCGGTTATGATGAGAGGCTGAGGGAATTAGACTTGCCATCACTCGAAGCTAGAAGAGTAAGGGGGGATATGGTGACAGTCTTTAAATTCCTTCATGGTTATGATAGAGTGGATAGGGATCGATATTTCGATATGGCTGGCTCTAGAACTAGAGGTCATAGTTTGAAGCTTCGGAAGAAAACTTGTTTGCAGGATGTAAGGAAATACTTTTTCAGTGTAAGAGTAGTTGATAATTGGAATTCGCTAAGCGAGGAGGTAGTTAATGCTACCTCAATCCATAGTTTTAAGGACAGGTATGATAAGTATCACTAAGTCTAAAAATGGAACCGATCAGGAGACGGGAAGATACGAGCTTTGGGCTCTTTCCCGTAAACACAATTAGGTAATCACATACATACATACATACATACATGCATGCATGCATGCATGCATGCATGCATGCATACATACATATATATATATATATATATATATATATATATATATATATATATATATATATATATATATATATATATATATATATATATATATATATATATATATATCAGAATTTTGCCTTCTGAGTTGGCTGGGAATAGGAAACGGACAACGCCATCTTTGCCTAGTGTACTATCATCTCAACATGACTAAGGCTGGTTTGAGTTCTGGACTTTTAAGTATAGCAGGCCAGTCTGGACCCATTTTGTTACTTTATATAAATATGTACATATTTATGCAACTGATTATTTAATTATTTTCGGACTTAATTAATTATATACTTTGTTATTGTTAGGCTTGATTACTTTTTAGTCTATTTTAATGCATTCATGTATTCATTTATTTTTATTTAGTTATTTATTTATTAATCTATTCACTCATTTAACAGCAGTTAACATATTTAAAGTTTGGTAAATATTTCTGGAGTCTCTTGAGGTTTTATTTTTTTTTAAGGTATCGAGCTGTGCTCAGATAAAACCCGTTTTTGGACAGGAATAATAACTCTTGTCCAAACCGCACAAAATATAAGAAAATGGTTGACACTTTATTTTCTTTCAGTGCCATGTCTCGAGGTATGTATCACCCCCACTTCCCCCCATCGCTCACTCACATGACAGCTGCCATGGGTGGCATGGGTGCCATGGGTACCATGGGGGCCACCCTCCCAACCCCCACACCCTCAGATTATCAGGCTACTTTGGATTCGGAGAAAGTCCGAGCAGCGTTTCTGCCAACTTCTATAGGTAGGTCCTCCCTTCCTTTTTCATACTTGGGTATTTTGACTTCATTAGTTTAAGCTGGGTTTTTAGAGGTACCCTTAAAATAAGTAGCGCCAACTTTTCTCTATATAATCTTTAGGAAACTTCAAATGCCGCACCATAATCAAAATTCCGTACAGGATAATATCATCTGATCAAATATGTTGGTGGTACATTGATACATAAGTCAAAATATACACGTGCATTTGTTTACATTTTCAATTCTGGTCATATTTCTCATTCCATAACTGTACTTCTGTAGCTTCCTGACTTAACTGTGGGAAAAAGACCACAGACGCCACTGCTGTCACATACACGATCAATAAAGTAACTGGGAAACTACCGTAACTACCTCAGCATGATATTATTAAAGTGATTATTAATATATGCACTAAATATTCTTCTTCTGTATTAATAAATTAAATGTTTATTTTTCCAGGGAGTTTGGGTGCATTTCAATCTCACGCCCTATACACGTCTATGGCAGCCGCTCAACAAAACGCCCACCCTCATACACCCACGCCTACAACTCCCGATAGCACGCCACCCACCCAAACCGCCATCACCACGCCCTTAGCCGCCCCTGTCGCCAAACTTCCTACACCCTCGCAGGAGGATCGAAGGACGTCTCCTCCGGTGTCTTCAGTGTAAGTCTTTCAGTGATATCAACGGATTGTTAATTTGGGATCTAAGATGGTTGTGTTTTCATGAACGCGTTCTTGTGTAATTTTAAACTCTATTAATGTTTTTGTATTTAAGAAATTAACATATTGTCGAAATACTGGCCTCCATTTAGTGTTTGTTTTTTCTTCTTTTTTAAATTTTCCAAGTGTATATCAGTCGCACCTATTATCTACCGATAAGTAAATCATACAGTGTCGTCATTTTCTTAATAGACTGACTTCTTCAAATGTTCACAGTACCTACCAACTTCATTTCACTTAGACTTGAAGCAGAAACTACTAATCTAAAAACCTTCCAAAATTAAGTATTCCTAGTCTCCTTCGATAAGATACTATCTATATACATGAGCCATTTTTCCCTTATAAGGGGAGTGACTGAGTCAAGGCAAAATGCTCTGACTCTTGGGAAGAGAAAATACAGAGGAGGGGATTCCCAGTTCCCTAGCTCCGCTCCATTTAGTCGACTCTTACGACACGCGAGGGAACACGGAGGAAGTATTCTAGCCCCCCTCCCTCACTTATGCAAAAGTTTCTTCTCCAATACCACAAGCAGTTTTAGTATTTTTTTTTTATTTTCTTTGATGGGCTTTGGTGTCTGGAAGAACATTATTTTTTTTCACAATGCACAGTACTACAGGGATATCATACATCATGACATAGCCTATTTTTTCGAATCTAGGCTAAATCCATTTCAGCTTTGAGACTACAGAGTAACCATATTATTTTGTTTCTATATGTTTAATACGTTATCTCTAATAGCTTTTTCTCCGTGAATGTCTTTTTTTAATCTTTTGTTATTATTTTGGACATTTCCCTCCTGGGTTGCCAGGTTGTGAACCATTACTCTTTTCCTAGATTATGAATTTTCTGTTTTGTAATAGATTAATGAGATGTTGTGAATAATTTTAAAAATAAATTGTTGATTCGGGTTTTGGGCAATGGTGGTGGCAAGGCAAAACAATTCTAACTCAGCAGAACTATGTCAAAAATAATACTAACAGAAATAGGAAAGAGAGCAAATACGGCAGTGTAAAGTAACAAAATGGAAGTCACGTGATAGGAAAGTAGTATGACAAAATGTCCTGGACTTTTCTTTTTGTCCAAAAGATAAAATGCAGCAGAAGTCTTTTGAAGATGTGAGACAATCTTTCCATGAATTATCATATAGAGAAGTCTTCCTAATCTCGTAGCTCTTAATTAGTAAAGGAAATATGAGAAAGATAACAGCCGGATTCCTCGCTCTTTTACGGAAGTAGGCTGACTATTTTTAGTGTAAGGTCGCTTTCACACCAAAGTGGCACGTCGCACGTGGTATGGCACGTGGCACGCCAGTTGAAAACGAACATCCGGAAATATATGAAATTTTTCACACTGTTGGCGTGACACGTCCCATGTGCCACGTGCGACTTGCGACGCAAGTCTCACGTGGCACATGTGACGTCTCACGCCACTTCTGAGTGAAAGATTGCATATATTTCCGGATGTTCATTTTCAACTGACGTGCCGCGTGGCATGCCACGTGCGACGTGCCACTTTGGTGTGAAACCGGCCTTAAAGGTTGCAAGACGAATTAGCAATAAGGTATATACATGTCACTATTAATCCCCATTGTGGGAGTGGACTCAGAGTATGGCTGAAGAATTAATGCTGGATGTCCTTCCTAAAGCCTTACTGTAGAATATTTCAAGAAATATTAGGTTTTTGTATATCTTAGTCAGATGTTCTATCCAGGTTCAGAATTTAGAGAAAAGACCCCGTTAATGGATGGATGGATTCGGTTTTACGTCACGAACTCCCTTTTCTACTAAGGGCTAGGACGGTTGCCTTCTTAAGAAGGACTTGTTTTGGCAGATGTAATCGTTACCCTGAGTGTATGCCCTTACTAACCTCAGTCCGTGGCGGAAATGTGAACTTGATATTTAGTGACTGAAACAGATTGAGAAACCGAAGAATAATGCCCAGAGCTAACTTATCAGCCTTTTTAGATAGAAGGTTATCAGGGACACTTATATGGAGATGTAGGTGTCAGATAGTAGACAAAAGAAGAGGATAAAAGGGACAGAGTTAGAACTATCAGCGCAATGAATGTGGGTAATATAATGATACTGACTCTCTAGGAGAAGAGAATCAATGTTATTGTGAAGGATGACAACTCAGCCAGTTACACTTAACGACACGTAAGTATTTTAAAGGACTTTGGAAGAGTATAAGGAATATGCAGAGGGGGTCAACAATATCTCTCTCTCTCTCTCTCTCTCTCTCTCTCTCTCTCTCTCTCTCTCTCTCTCTCTCTCTCTCTCTCTCTCTCTCTCTCTCTCTCTCTCTCTCTCTCTCTCTCTTTCTCGCAGTGAAAAATTTTTAAAGAGAGGCAAGCAGGCCGGTTTGCTAAATTTGTGACCCTTTAGATGGTTTAAGTTGATGGCGGCATCATCGCTAAGAAAACTCCGTCTGAGGTAACTGATGTACAAACAGCGCTAAGAGCATTTTGTGCACTATATTGTACATGGAGGAGATCTGCAGAGGAATATCGTATATGCAGCAGCACTATCATAGGAACGGTTGCACTGGAATAGACTGAGGATTACTTAGATGAGAATAGTTAATAGGAGTGACATTGCCCAGAGATAAAAACTAATGTCACTCCCTGAGGGAAAAGCTAAATAAAATAATGTTTTATTTGTCTGGCACATTTAATTCTAAACAGCAAAAATGAACTTGTGAGTAGTGTGAGCAAAACTGATGGAGTCACGTATTCTTTATGAGGAGTTTCTGGTTTACATACTAGAATATTCATAACTCTATTATAAAACATTTCTGTGTTGAATATTTTAAGTCTTCACTGACTAATATATATAACTCCGTTGAGTGGTTTAATGGGTTTGTGATTCACACTTCTCGATTTTGAAGCCTTTAATTTGTTTTTGCAGTAAATACTGTGATGCTCTATCAAATTATATCTTTTAAAACAAATCTCAATAGCCATATATCTCCTTGACATTACATCTTTTTTTTATATAGTATCAGTTTTATGTTATGATATATGAGTTTACACTGTAATCAAATAAATATTTATCTTTTATCTTTTATCCGCAGAAGTTCGTCTCCTTCCTATGTCCCACCGTCGCCGTTTGCAGCTTTGTATTCAACACCTAGCTCTTTGGCCCCTGGCCACCCGCTTCTCTATCCAGCGCAGTATCCACCTATAACGACACCAACGCAAGACTTGAGGAGACCTCTCTCCGTCCTCTTCTCCTAAATCTCGTATCCAAACGAAGCCTCCACGTTGGATGAACCTTTACGTAAATATGTGTAGACTCCTGGAAAATGCCTCCTTCTTTTGCTATGAAAATGCATTTGGTATTAAGACAGATCTACAAGAAAAATAATCGTATAATTATTTGAAAAATATTTGGTAGAAACATACATGTCTCTCCTTTGTCAGGACTAGGATGTTAAGTCATTGGACAATATTTGATTTTTATGTCTTGTTGATTGTGAAGCGGATGGGTAGATATGTACATAATTTTTGTAAGCTGGGTCTTCAATTTTAGGCGTCTTATTGCCTTCAGAGTTTAAAAAGACTGTAGAGCAAATATTAACTTATTGGAGGATGGTTGAACTTTTTTTTTTTTTTTTTTTTTTTTTTTTTTTTTGCATGGAAGCAAGGCTTTAGAATATACAATGACAGATGGAGAGAGGACGTAGTTACAGTATATTGGACATAAACAGTGATCTTGTTTAAAGCAAATCATTACAGATATTAGTTATTTCGAAAATTGTTCATTAATTTCTGTACAATCTCTGGCTAATCGGGTTTTATGAAATACGAGCTGACTTATTACTACATATATCCAGCTTGTCTCATATATTTGTTGGTGGTTTAGCAGATTCTACTTCATTTTAAAAAAATTTGAGCTTCTTATGTTAAACATAGGGCTATAGCTACATTCTATGCCTAAGGTATACTATATTGAAATCTCATTATTTGGAATAGATACAGCTGATGTCATGACGACAGGAATGCATTGAAAAATTGGTTATCGTTTATTTTCCGAAAAATCTGTAAAACTGTATATGGAACCATTATCTTTTTTGTACATAGGGTGCTATATCAAACTTTTTCAACCATTTCCTTGTAATATCTTCAAAGTTTACTTTAGAGAAAGTAGTTCTCTCAATGTCTCCTAATATTTCTTTTTGTACCGGACCAAAGATTATTGTGCAATGTGGTGAAAAATTAACGGTTATTGAAGCTGCATGCAATATCTCCTCAAAGGAATTTATTTAAGAGAAAAAAAACATATTTTACTAGTTAAGCAGTTTAGTAGTTAAACTAATTCTGATTAGATGTGGCTTCCTTGCACTGAAGCACAACCTTCCTAACCCCTTTCTTGTAAATCTGTTTAAGAATAAGGTATAATAACTGTTGCTAAAAATCTCCATCATTGTTCAAACCCATTTTTCTAAATTGATGAAGTAATCTTATTTACTGAGTACGAAAAAGAAACTCCCATATTTTTTTGTTATGAGTGTGACACCGGGACAGGTAAAAACTGCCCTAGTCAATAAAGGCCCGGGCACAAGAAAACACCAAGACGAAGGAAAAGAAAAAGGTTAAGGACTAGGCAGAGATGAGGTAACATCACACAAAGGAAAACGACTGAGAAAATCAGTCAAAGTACAGAGGACCCAGAGATATGGAGGACTAGGCCCTGAGATGACGATAGATCCGCTTTTTGAAGGACCATAGGTCATAAGAATTAGGAACTCATAATTCATTTTCATTTTAAACCTATCTACTGACTGAAGATGTTTACTTTATAGTAATTTGGTATTCATTGAAACCTTTTCCCCGCCGATTCCAGAAAGTGATGTGAAAGTAAACTTAGAATCCACATTTTGTATCTTAGTTTTCAGTAGTTTCTGATGCTCAGTAAGGTGAATTCGCTATGTTTTAACTTCTATTTATTTTATATATATGAAATTAGAAGTGTGCCATACCAAGTTTCAGAGTATGATATATCAGTTTATTTACTACCAAGAGTAAACCCATGTAGCAGTTATGAGTGTTAGATTTTCCCGTTTTGTAAAATATGAGATCATTTATGTGGATCGGGATTGTTGTTCATACAAAACTTGTTGATATCAGTTAAAGCATGCAATTCTGATCGTTAATTTTTAACCACTGTACACTAAATGGCTTTAAAATGGGGACTACCCTGAAGGTCTAAGTTCTCTTTTAGGCGTGTGTGTGTGCGTGTGTGTATGTGTGTTATGGGAAGAGAATTATTATGAATTGTAATTATGCTCTAACATTGAAATGTTTTAGATTTATAAATGTCTGGCTTTACTGCCCTGTTTTTATTTGCTAATATTTGTTGGCATATCTACAGTGCCAGATTTCGTTCTTATCTTCACTTTTTTTTCATTTTAACTAACTTGATGTCTGACAGGGGAAAAATCAGTGCCATGAAAAGTTTAATTGTCCATATGGTTCATTATTAGTTTGTATTTCATGACTATATGAGATAAAGAGTTCATATCATTTAACGCAGAGAATTGTGTATTATATTCTGCCATCTTCTCCTCTGTGAGAGGTAAATTATTTGGTGTCATAGCTTTGCCCCTTACAGGTGCAAGTTGGAGTAAGTCAAAGAATGGAACACATTTACCTTGTAATGTACGTTTCTTAGTGTCCATGTAGTGTACAAGGTAGGACAACATTATCAGACTGAAATATTGCAACTGGCAAAGTTTTTTCCAGTATTCACTCCAAACTGCATTTATTACTGCATTTATTAGAACCAATTTGGAACCACATCCAGTTCCTCTTACCTCATTTATGCTAGTTTTCCCTTCAATTTAATGTTAGAGGTTTTTTTCCTCCTATGAATAATTATAGGGAAATTCACAGATTCCTTGTAGTGCTTCAGATAATACCTCTCTAGGCTGATTTATCTATAAATTCTTCCTTTTTAATATATAGACACTAATTTGGTACTAACTGTAGGATCAGATTTGCTTTGTGTTCACTTAAATAACCTTCTTTACTGAATGAAGTTTTTCACCAAATGTAGTCAGGTCTCTTATTTTGTAGACAGATTCGCTTAAGGTGTCAATTGGATCTTTTCATATATGTTCAGTGACACTGTTTTTCTCCCATGTTTTGGTGATGATGCTTCAAGTAAGTCAATTTATTGTCCCAGTGACTCATATTCTCTTCAGTTTTCTTATCATTTTTTTTTTCATACCCGGCAAATATTTATGAAGTTTTCTTTTATAAAAGATAATTTCAGCTTAAGAGTTTATTCTGGTCTTTGTGAGATAGTTACTCCTCTATGGGTCCTCCATGACCCATTCCACCCAGCCGTGGGTGGAGAATCTAAAGATTAAAGAAAGTTACTCTTGTCTCAACCAGAGGAGCTGTTTGGCATGCAGTGTCTGAGGCATCCTCTTCAAGTTTACTAATGGGATGTGAAGCAGATATAGTCTTGTGTTGTCAAGTTTGTTTTTGATATTCTGATATATTTCTAATTCCCTAATGCGTATTTTAATTCTGTCATACACACTGATTTGGAAATCTGTAATTTTACATACAATATTTATGTGGACACCGGGACGAGCAAAGATAATTGTCCTCATCGGGCTCGAACAAAAACAATACATTTAAGGAAAGAAAAAAATCACATATACAGTACACGCACACATACACATATACATTACACGCATACACACACACACACACAAACACACACACACACACACACACATATATATATATATATATATATATATATATATATATATATATATATATATATATATATATATATATATATATATATATATATATGTATGTGTGATTACCTAATTGTGTTTACGGGAAAGAGCCCAAAGCTCGTATCTTCCCGTCTCCTCATCGGTTCCATTTTATACTTAGTGATACTTATCATACCTGTCCTTAAAACTATGGATTTAGATAGCATTAACTACCTCCTCGCTTAGCGAATTCCAATTATCAACTACTCTTACAATGAAAAAGTATTTCCTTACATCCTGCGAAGAAGTTTTCTTACGAAGCTTCAAACTATGACCTCTAGTTCTAGAGCCAGCCATATCAAAATATCGATCCCTATCCACTCTATCATAACCATGAAGGAATTTAAAGACTGTCACCATATCCCCCCTCACTCTTCTAGCTTCGAGTGATGGTAAGTCTAATTCCCTCAGCCTCTCATCATAACTGAGATTGCGTATTTCTGGCACCAGTTTCGTGGCATGTCTTTGAACTTTTTCAAGCTTAGCTATGTGCTGTGTGTGTGTGTGTGTGTGTGTGTGTGAGCGTATAAATATATACATTACATACTCATATTGCGAAAATCATTTAATTACATGATTAATAAAAATGAAATACTCAGAATTCGCTTCCATACGTCATGGGTAGTAATATTCATATTGCAACTGACCAAATTATGAACCTTAAATATATCCTTTGAAGTCATCTATTGACACTGTCGGTAAAATTAGAATATGTAAATGTGCACTAACTGATACCGGTCCCTGATGGTGAATTACCTCTGAGCCTGGATGAAAGCAAAGATAATTTTCTTTTAACGTTCTAGCCGCCTCTGATGAAGCATTACATATAAATTGGACCCTTGATGAAGCATAGAAATATATTTTCTCATTTTCTTTAGCCTTTGGTATGCCCCTCACGAAGCATAATATTTAAATTAGGCCCCTGACAGAGCATAAACTGATGTAGAGGTGTTTCCTATTCATAAAGCATCAGAAGAAATTGATCATTACCAGCGAGTGGGTTTGCGCATCTTCGTGCAACTTGCAATGGACTTAAGTAAAAACTAAATTGCTTTAGGAAATATTAAAAGAAAAATTTGGTCACTCTGCGGCTCTTACAATTCATTTAAAGGGAGAGAGAGAGAGAGAGAGAGAGAGAGAGAGAGAGAGAGAGAGAGACGGGGGAAAACGCATGGCGATGCTTGGTACCTGGATAATAGGCAAAACTTCCTAACAACAGATGTATTTGACAAATACTTTAAATTATGGTTTGGAGTCAAGAAGACATCGTCTGTGTATCTCTTTCTAAAGTCATGAATATTTAACACCGATTTGCCGCTTCTGGGCAGGCCAGAATTAACTTGTTTTTGTACCTGTCATGTGCTTTCTTTCTCACACTGTTATTGTTTGGTTCAACTGCAGTGGCCTTCCTCAATTTTGGTAAGAACCTGTTCCTGTACGATGCTTTTAGGGGATTGTTTTTCTACCATTATAACGAGAGTTGCTTTGAGTGATGTACTTCATGAGTGATGTAATTCTTGTTGCCAGTGTACCGTAGTGTGAAATTCCTTTATGCACTTTTAAGCAAAAAAATGCACCTTGCACATAAACTCATTTTCTCTTGGTGGAAGGTGGCTCATTCAGCATCTGTTGAGGTGTCCTTTACTTATTTTATTAGCTTATAGTTTTGTTTTTTTCAATGGAGAGGCAAATCATTTTCATCAGCCTGATTATATCTTGGGATGCACCTCTACATATTTCTTAATGGCCCTGACATTAGCATTATCATTTATGTGCATTTATATCCTGTCTTTTGGCTGTGGGTGTTGAAAACCTGTTGGAATGTATGCCTATGGGTAGTGAATTCTTCATAAGCAACTGGACAGTGTCTCTCCTTTCTCTCTGTATTCTAAAGACGATCTGTCTTACATAAATACCCTTTGTGATATTTTCGCGTACCGAGATAATTCCTTGTAAGTCCATTGTGGGTGTCTCCTTTTAGAGTTATCAGGTGATCAGGTTTAAGTTCCCTCACCGGAAGCCCAACTTCACTGTCATTTTAGAATGTGTTCTTTCAGATATTTTCCCCTTGCTGAGTTCTTTCATACCTTAATTTTTCTAAGCATTACTTACATACGAGTGAGAAATGTTTCTTTTTGTTGCCTCATAATTGGGACCTATTATTGCTCTTTTTGGGGGTTCTGCTATTGTTTTTTCTTAGTTGGTCCACCCGTAGGCCTTTTTGTATTTTGGATTTTACTCTACATACAAAACCCCTAATCTCCCTTATGAAGGCGAACTGGCTGAGTCAAAGCAAAAACTTGACTCTTTAAAGGAGGAAAATACAAAAAAAGGGGGGGATTTCCAGTCCCCTCGCTAGGCCCCATTTAGTCGACTTTTACGACACACAGTGGAGCATAGAATAGGTATTCTTGCCCCAACCCCGATCTCTCTCTCTCTCTCTCTCTCTCTCTCTCTCTCTCTCTCTCTCTCTCTCTCTCTCTCTCTCTCTCTCTCTCTCTCTCTCTCTCTCTTTGGAATCTTCTTATCCATTTTTTATATGTTCAAATTGCCATATCGTATGATATATACTATTAATTTGCCTGTTTTTGTCCCGAAAGAATACTTAAAACCCATCTAATAAGATGAAAAAAAATACATAATCTGTGCTTTCTGTGTCCCACTAGTAGCATCTTCCATTCCCATCAGTGGCTTGAAATGCTCTCTATAAAACAATTTACTGCAAGCAGGTTCCAGAGAGCTAGTCTGGGTATGTTTCTCTATCGTTTGTTTCAAGCATGACAGTGTTGTTCTATCGTTGTGCCATAGGGTTCTCAGATAGGTAAACATCAGGAAGTCTCTTAACATCCACTTTGCCTTACTTCTACCAACACTTGTGAGCAGCAGTCTTGGTATTAGTGCATACATATAGGTACCGTGAATAGCATACAAAATGTAATCCATTTGAAAGGGGCATAAAAATTAAATTTACAAAGTGAGATTAATTGGGATTGTTGTTGTAGAGCAAACTATTATTGAGGTGTTTATGAAATATCAGTTTCCTAAATCTCAAAAGAGAGTATGTACGTGTATTAGAAGTGTAGTTGGAATAAAAATATATATATAAGACAGATTCAAAATATTGCCAAATGTTCTGTTCATTCTAAGAAAATTTTGATAAAATGAAAATCTTAGCGAAGAAACATTAATTCCCACCTGAAGTGGATTTTGTATCGTCGTTGAGGAAGTGTAAAACTTGGAGGAAGACATCCAAATGTTCTGTCGAAGACTTGAGGACTTTTCTCTCTTTATATATATATATATTCAATTGCTATTGGATGATGAGGCATTTATGTATATTCTCCCATGAGTGTCATATTAACAGTTCAAGTACCATTTTATAACTCTAGTCTGTCTTTTTGTTTTATTTTATTTGTATAAGTTTGACACCTGTATATATTGAATCACACTGAAGATGTTCCTTTTTTTTTTCCTTCCTAAGCCCTCCCTTGGGACCTTACCGCCAAAATCATTACCAGAGTAGCAAGTAGTTATAATAAATAATATCATCGCTGTATATTTCTAAAACTATATCCCAGAACTTATCGTTTATCATAGGAAAGAAATTAATGCTGTGGACAGTGCTATAACAGATTAGTCCTTTTTTATCCACTCACTAGCATCTAATTATTAATTTAGTTTGCTAGTTTTAATCTAATATAAAAGAGTATGACCCGATTTCTTAAACAGTGTAAACCTAGGATACCATTTTGTTAGTTAGCTAGACACCCACAAATAGATTTCATAAATGCATCTGACGCGGTTCTGTGTATGGCTAGGATCCTGCAAGTGATCCTAGCCATACACAGAACTGCGTCATATGCGTTTATGAAATCCATTTGTGAGTGTCTAGCTAACTTACAATATGGTATCCTAGGTCTACACTGTTTAAGAAATCGGGCAAATGTCTTGCCCTTTCAGCTTTGTAATCCAATAATCACCCATTAAATCTAGCCATTATTTTCTTTTCCATATATCATTCGAATATGTATTTATAGATGTTACCCAATTGCCATAATAATTATTCAAGGTTTATAGTTTTATTTTCAATTAAGATACGAAAATGTTCTGAAAATGTCTAGGAATTTCACAGTTTTTACAACATTAGTGTCACAATGTGACATAACTGAAGACAATATGTGCACCTTGGCGTCATCATGAAATCTATTGTGGGTTTAGAAGCAAAGTTAAGTGTAATGTAAAAATATGCTGTTCCATCAACAGTACTGCATTGCTGTTCCGTTTATAGACAGTTTGTACTCATCTGAAGATGAGCCTAATGGACCGAAATTTAAAAGGGATAGTCGCTCCTGTGTCTTAGTCCAGACATGATATGACAATCGAATTGGCCATATTGGATTCTCGGATCAAATAGAATGATCGACTTTCAGTACATTAAATAACGCCCGTAAATTCATAGGTTAGGTTAAGTTGGGTTACATGTGGTTAGATGAATGCCCAACTCAACCTACACTAACCTAACCTAACTATTCACGAGGTTATTTAAATGTACTTGGAGTCGTTATCTTTGTTCTGGATTCTCATTTGATGCTAGACTAACGGAATATTTAAATTTCATTGAAAATACTTACTATAGAAATTGTTAGTATTGCACATTAAAACCCTTAAATAACATCAATAACTGGAAACTACTCTTTTTTTGGTAACATATGCATATGTGTGTGTGTGAAAACCCCATAATATAGAAAAAGACACAAGGATCGAATTTTGACTATGTCAGCAATCTTTGTTGCATAACACTTGCTTTGTTACTGGTCACAATACATGGTCATTACAAGCCGACATAATCGACCCCGTATATCACGACATGGCAACTGTACTAGCCAATTGTCAGGCGTGGGTCAAGTTAAGTCGATCAGTAAGAAACATGGCGCCAGCATATTAGATCAGCATTTCACCTTGGCATTCTAGTAAGGTTAACCATTTATATGTGTGGTGAATGTATACAAATAAAACGATGTAATAAACAGAGAGTTTTATTATTTTTATTTTACCAACGTCTTATGCCGATTGTGTTCCGCTTGCTTTACAGGTGTAAAGTATATGAATTTAACATGTCTACTTTTTCATATTGGTGGGAAGGTTAAATATTTAAGTATTGTGTTTGACATCTTGAATACTTTATTAAATGGGTAAAAGCTCTTTTTATTAATGTTTTGTTTTAAAGAAAATAATAATAATAATAATAATAATAATAATAATAATAATAATAGTAATAACAATAATAATAATAATAATAATAATAATAATAATAATAATAATAATAATAATAATAATAATAATAATAATTACGCGCCAATAATTTGAATTCGAATAAAAAAACGCGCACCAACTCCATCAGTAGCACTGTACCGAGCATTACGAGTGAGACAGAGCTGCACTGGCTATTGTTTCGTTAACTTTTGTTTTCAGCTCTCTTAGTCACTAGAGTGTACTACTAGTTTTTTTATGTTTTGTGCATTTATAGTTTATCATTTTAAGGAACGTTTCGACCACCTAGAAGCTTTGTCAAACAACGAGGAAGGTAAGAAAATTCTATTATTAGTTTTACCTAAGATATATTTTGAGGGTGGGAGTGCAAGAGATATTTCCGATTATTTGACAATAGGAAAAGGTTTCGGAGTCTTATATGTTTTCATTGTCTAAGTTCTGTGAAAGTATTTGATCATCAAGCTTTGTTGTCCGTATAACTTGATTTTTTTTCACCTAAATCTTTCGTTGCAACATACTTTTCTGAATGCAATTTTAGGTAGCCGGGAAGAAATGATACATCCCGGAACTTTCAATATAAATTGCGGTTTATACTCATTGTGCGCACCCTTCCATAGGTAAATTTTGGTAAATTTTTAGAAGAGGGGATTACAAAAAAGTGTGTCGGAAAAAAAAAAGCTTTGGTGCTTCTTAACCTAACCTTATCAACCAAACCTAACATAACCTCACCTAGTGGAACATTTCTTCCCTAGCCGGGGGCTTCATATTCCATTGATCCCCATAACTAAAATAATACCTAAATTTTTATAAAGGGTTTAAAAGTGTCGAAACAAAAACACATTTTGTTGCATCCTAACCTAACTTAACCTAGCGTAGGGAAATGCGTCCTCCCTAGCCGGGTGCTCTGTTTATATAAAAAGCCATATTCCATTAATCCTCATAACTAAAATAATACCCTTCCATATGGGTGGCTTCAAATTAGAATGAGGTGAGTTGGTTTGGTTAAGTTAATTATGTTAGGTTAATAAATTTGGTTAGGTGCTGAAGGTTGAGTTTGTCCAAAAATAGGGGGGGACGAATCTTTTCCCAAAATTGCCCTTCAAAATTTGATGAAATAAGAATTCCGACAAACTATTGCTAGTGTAAACCTAGTTTCCCTCTCGGCCTATACTGTCTTACTTGCTCTCATACATACTCGTCGGATCAAATCAAGGTAATGACTTCCAGAACATTAAATAAGCCCGTAAATTGTTAGGTTAGGTTAAGCATTAATCTAACTTAACCTGACAATTTAAAGGGTTATTTAATGTACTGGGTGTTATTATTTTTACTCGATCATATTAGTCTGCCAGCAAACTTATTCCTCATAGCATCGTTCTGCCCAAAATAAAGTTTAATATATGTCAGCAGCCACCTATTAACTTGACATGAACACCCCTACCCCATTTCTTTAACCTGAAGGTTACTGTCCACTTACTTCGGTCTCCAACAACAAAAGTACCTAACAACTTTTACAATTCTCTCTCTCTCTCTCTCTCTCTCTCTCTCTCTCTCTCTCTCTCTCTCTCTCTCTCTCTCTCTCTCTCTCCTCTCTCTCTCTCTCTCTCTCTCTCTCTCTCTCTCTCTCTCTCTCTCTCTCTCTCTCTCGCTCTCTCTCTCTCTCGTTTTTTTCCCTCCAGTCTTAGCTCCTTTCATCTTGCCCACCTGCCAAAGTGCACATTCTTACTTTGTTGTAACAACGGGATAAAGTACAGATAACGACTCAACGACTCCCAGTAGACATTAAGCTAATCTAATGTAATTTAACTTAGCCTAACCTAATAATTTACGGAGTTCTTTACTGTACTTTTTTTTTTATTGTGACACCAGGACGGGCAAAAAAAAAATAAATAAACTGCCCTTCTCGGGCATGGGCACGAAGAAAACATAAAGAGAAATACAGATGCATAGTGTAGTGACTTGTCAGATGTGAAGGGATAACAAGATATGTGTAACGAATATCCAAGAATATTCGGTGTTGATGTAGGCATAGAAAAAGAACCGTAACTGAAGGAAGAATTAACATCGAACTGTCCTGGGCAGCCTTAAGTCCAAAAGACCAGTCAGCTGTAGTATCATAACGAACGGCTGATGCCATGGGCCAACCTACTTAATGTACTTAACCTAACAACCTTACTTTCTGCTTATATTTACGTGTAGACTACCTGATTGCACTTTTAAGTTGACAAAACCTAATTTAATTTGAGCTGAGAATTACTGGATATTGTTTTCGTCTTTTTGCTTAAATTTCCCAAATAGCAATTTCGTGTTGTTTTATCATTGATAAGTCCTCGTTTGATGAGTCACTACTAGCCCCCAGTGTGGGGGTGGACACAGACAGAGTGTGGCTGGGGATTTAAGGCTGGATGCCCTTCCTAGCGACCACGATGTGATCGATCGCGGGTCTGTCATCTTCAAAGTCGAGCTCTCTGACCACTTCGGCCGACGCGTGACCCTATGGATTTATTATTATTATTATTATTATTTATTTATTTATTTTTTTACGCAGGACAAAGGGATTTCTCACATCTGCTTGCTCAGTGAAATGTGATGGACGGGTGTGAGGGGGAGTTGCCATGTTATGAAGCGGTGGGGGAAACCAGCTGCGGCTTGTCGGGTCTTATTTTAGAAAATCCTTGCCCGCCTACCCTGTGGATGATCCAAGCAGGGTGGAAGGGAGGTAGACGTGGCAACCCTTTATCCCCCAAAGAGCTGAGAGGAGTGGTTGAGGTATCTAGTGGCATACTTACTACTTTATTATTAACATTATTGTTAACATTTTTAGTACAGCATTATTATTTTTCTATGAAAGCTACATTTAATTTAACTATATGTCTAACCCTCTTATTTATTAGTTTAATTACATGTCTACTTATAAGTTACTATTAAAGTTGAATAACCATTGTACAAAAATGGAAATAAATGTTTTGATTTGATTTGGTGAATGCACGTTCTTGGCTCGGCTACCCCCCTTACAAGGGAGAATGAGGCAGTATCGTATGTATGTAATGTATGTATGCATGCATGCTGCATGTATTATTATTATTTATTATTATTGTTTTTATTTTTATTATAACTATTATTATTATTATTATTATTATATTATTATTATTACTATTATTATTATTATTATAACTATTATTATTTATTATTATTATTATTATTATTATTATTATTATTATTATTTTTTATTTACTATTATTATTATTATTATTATTATTATTATTATTATTATTATTAATATTATTATTATTGTTATTATTATTATTATTATTATTATTACAGCGAATGAAATAAAAATGTTAATACTGAAAATCTATCTAAAACAAAATGGTAAGTTCAATTATAACCTCTCTCTCTCTCTCTCTCTCTCTCTCTCTCTCTCTCTCTCTCTCTCTCTCTCTCTCTCTCTCTCTCTCTCTCTCTCTCTCTCTCTCTCTCTCTCTCTCTAAAAAAAAAATAGTGATCTTATATCAGAGGAAGAATCCATTTTTTACCATTGTTATGCTGTCAAGACGTGGTTATGGGTGAGAATGCATCGAGAATGACAGTAAATTCACCTTTATGAAGTCTGAATATGATTGGCCAGAAATTGTGTTATCAGGCGAGTGTCCGTCAAATAATAGACGCTGATTTGAACTCTTGTATTCTGAAGATCGTCAAAACTTTGTCCTGATGCTCTCTCGCTGGCTTCAGTTTCTAAGTCTTTGTTTCTTCTTTCAGTCTCTCGTTTCGCTGTTGATCGATGTTAGTGAGTATTTAGTAAAGTAATGCAAGGATAAATCTAATGAAAACTTATGAAATAAATATACGTAATATATTATGTATATTGCAACAGCTAATCTCAGCCAAATGAATACTTTCGGGAAAGTGAAACGGTAGCTGCTCTTCTGTTCTGTTCTTCTAGCGGGCATCAGGGCATTCATCAAATAACACCACAGGGGATGGAGGGAGAGAGGACGAGTAGTCAGGTATCTATACCCCAGGAGATGGTGGGCCGGAGGGAATTCTGTTCTTCCTTTCCAATTCTTCCTTCTTTTCTTCTTCCCTCTGTAAAATCATTCGACTTGCTCCTTTATTCGCTTACAAAGACGCAAATATATCATCAGTGTCTATTGTGGCACACAGCTCTCGCTCTGAGAGCCTCAGAGGGGAAAAACTGTGACATTTACAAAAGAATTTCTCTCTCTCTCTCTCTCTCTCTCTCTCTCTCTCTCTCTCTCTCTCTCTCTCTCTCTCTCTCTCTCTCTCTCTCTCTCTCTCTCATAACTGGCATGAGGGGAAATATTTGTTTTCCAGATTTTTTTTTTATGAATCTAAAAGCACTTTTTTTGAGTGTGACACCGGGACAGGCAAAAAAACACTGCCCTCATCAATAAAGGCCGGGCACGAGAAAGCATTAAAACAAAAGAAAAGAAAAAGGTTATGAACAAGGCAGAGATACACAAAGGAAAAGGACAAACTGAAAAAAAGTCAAAGTACTGAGGACCTAGAGATATGGAAGATTAAGCCTTGAGATGACGATAGACCTGCTTTTTGAACGAAGATGGGTTATAAGAATTTGGAAAGACAGGAGGAGGAAGAGAGTTCCATAGACTGGAGGTAGATGAGAAGAAGCAGTCGCTTCACTGACCAATCAGCAAGCTACAAATCTCCACGCAGTACCTGTGAGACGAGTCCGCTTGGAGAGTATTACGCGGCCTTGCAGTGGGGCAGGGATGCAACTCGCCAACTCATCTGAGCAGCGATTGAAGTAGTAGTGATAGAAAAGATGAAGGGATGATACCCTACGGCGAAGAGACAGAGACTCCAGATTAGAGGTAGGAAAAGAATCATTAATGAGTCTGATTGCCTTAGATTTAACCCTATCAAAGAGATAAGTATAAGAAGAAACACCCCAGATGTGTGAGCAGTATTCTAAGCAGGGACGGATAAGACCTTTATGGATTTTAAGTAACTGTAAAGAGGAAAAGTAATGTCGAAAAGGAAACAGAAGCCCCAATTTTTTGGATGCAGATTAAGAAATTTGGTTTATGTTGTTCCTCCAAGATAAGTTAGAGGCTATATGGATTCCTTATATGTTGATAGAATTAAGAGGGTAAATTTTGTTAGATTCGAAGACAATAGCGCTATCAGGAGGAGAAGAAGATAAAGAGATAGCCAGAAATTGTGTCTTGGAGGCATTTAATATTAACTAAGTTTTTGTTCCCACACTCAGATACCCTCTGCAAATCGGAGTTGAGAGTAGAAGAAAGGATGATACAAAACTGATTGCGAAGAGCTTATGAAGGTTGCGAAGAAACGGCAGAGGAACAGTAAAGAGTAGAACCGTCGGCAAAGGCGTGAAGAAGAGAGGAAGATGGGGATTGTAGAAGATCATTGATGAGGAGAAGGAACAGACTAGATGAGAGAACAGAGCCCTGTGGAACGCCACTGGTAATAGGGAATGGGCTAGATGTTGCACCGTCAACAACTACAGATATAGAAAGGTCAGAAAGTAAACTGGAAATCAGAGAACAGAGAGAAGGGATAAAGCTATAGGCAGGGAGTTTGGCCAACAGAGCCTTGTACCAGACTGTCAAAAGCCTTAGAGATATCAAGGGCGACGACAAAGGATTCCCCATAGTTCCTCAGAGAAGATGACCATACATGAAGAAGATAGTACAGGAGATCACCATTGGATCTTGCCTTGCAGAAGCTGTACTGGGATCGGAGATAAGTGAATTAGATTCAAGGCGTTTCAAGAAGTGAGCATTGAACAAAGTTTCGAAAACCTTAGTGATCTGAGAGATTAGGACAATAGTCCAGTGCTTTGAAAAAATAGAGCGGGCACCTTTCTTTGGAAGAGGTTTCACCAGAGCAGGGGTCGACAACCTACAGCACGCGTACCACACTTGGCATGCCAATCAATTTCCAATGACACTCAGGAGCATCATGCGCCAGGTCTCAAAATTTGACAAAGTGTTTGTTGGGTCACAACATGTCATTTCCTTGATTCTTTCTACTTTGTAGCAATTGAGGTAAGTATATATTGTTTAAAAAATATATTCGGGAGTATGGCGACTCAAAATTTAACCCAAATTCCATAACACAGTTAAAGATCGTTCATCACGCGTACCACCTATCAGGTGGTATGCGTGAAAAATAAGCTATTACATAATCTTTTGCATATAGTTACCTTAGTCTTTTTTCTTAATTAACACCTTGAACATCCTTCCACAGTTCTGAACTGACTAACCGCCTTTTTCTTTAGATATAATTAAAACTTATGTATAATCAGTCTGTGATTGCCTTACTTTATGTTGAATAAATACCCTGCTACTCATGCATATTCATACTGCTACTCAAGGGCTGTGTTCCTTCATAGAAAGGAAGACTGAGGTGATCCGAATGTGTGCATTCTTGAAAAATTCATAAACACAATGCAAAACAATTTTTACATCTTTGTAGAGTTTTTTCGTTTTTTAAATAATTTATATATAGATATCAGTATTTATGTTTGTTGAGTTATATATTTTTCAGAATACAGTTTGTATTAAATATGGCCGAAAAGAAAAGAAAACTTGATCATCGCCCATTTCAAGAAAATTGGACAAAAGAATATGCATTTGTAGAACAAAAAGATCGTGCTGTTTGTGCTTTCTGTTGTAAAAGTGTTGTGTGACGCATATCTAGTGTACAAAGACACTTTCAAACTAAACACCAATCTAAGTTTAAAACCTCAGAAGAGAAAAGTGAAGCCATCAAAAAGGCTATTTCTGGTATCAAAAAACAAACCAGTATTTTTAGACAAGCAGTTGGAACGAAGAATAAAGCTACTGAATGTAGTTACAAATTAGCTCAATGTGTGGCTTTGAAAGGTAAACCTTTTACAGACGGAGAATACTTCAAAGAAACTTTTTTGCGCAGTGCTGAAATTTTGTTTGGTAATTTACCAAATAAGATTATACTCTCTCGAATTAGAGAAATACTAGTTTCTGCAAGATCAATTGAGAGGCGCATAACTGACTTGGCTGAAAATGTAACAACTAAGCAAACAATTGGATTAAAACAATCCCAAGTATTTAGTGTCGCACTTGACGAAAGCACTGATTTAAATAATTTGTCACGCCTAGCTGTAGTTGCAAGATATCACGATGATAATCACATTTATGAAGAGTTATGTTGCTTATTATCCCTTTATGACACAACCATAGCAGAAGACATTTTGACTGCATTTATTAGTTATTTTGCTAAACATGACATCGACTTGAACAAATTATTCTGTGTGACAACCGATAGTGCTGCTGCAATGGTTGGCAAGAAGAAAGGATTTGTAAAACCTCTTGAAAATCATGTTGGACGCAAACTGTTAAATTTTCATTGTATTATGCATCAGGAGAGTTTATGTGCAAAGGCCTCATCTCTGAATTTGGTCTCTGTGATGACAACTGTTGTTAAGATTGTCAACTTTCTTGCTTCTCATTCATCACTGGTTGACAGGCAATTCAAGTCTCTTCTACAAGAAATCGAGTTTGAATATGAAGCTCTTTTATACAGCAATGTTCGCTGGCTTAGTCGAGGTAAAGTTTTAACTAGATTTATATATTTTCTTGAAGCTATTAAGGTGTTTCTTGATGAAAAACAGAAACATTTTCCTGAATTGAGTGATGAAAACTGGTTGTTAAAGTTGATGTTTCTGACTGACATAAACACACATTTAAATGAGCTGAATTTGAAGTTACAAGTACAGGGTCAAACAGTACTTGATCTTTTCAGCTATTGGAAAGCATTTACAATGAAACTCGACATATTTACCTGTGACATGGATTCGGTTTTACGTCACGAACTCCCTTTTCTACTAAGGGCTAGGACGGTTGCCTTCTTACGAAGGACTTATTTTGGCAGATGTAATCGTTACCCTGAGTGTATGCCCTTACTAACCTCAGTCCGTGACGGGGCGCGAACCCTCGACCTGCCGCCTCAGAGTCGCAGACGCTACCATTTTGCCACGGAGACTACGACATATTTACCCTTGACATCAACATCAAAGCATTCAAGTACTTCCCAAATTTGAAGAATCATTCAAATTAATTTGAAGTGAATATAGATGAGCTTCAGGAGTACATAGAAGCACTCAAATCAGAATTTGATTAACGAAGTCAAGTCTTACACATTCATGGATCCTTATTTTCATACCTCATTAAGTCTGACATAAATGATTTGACAACTACCCAATTGGAACTTTTTAGCTGGATGGATATGGATGATTTTGAAATGCAACAGGTTGAATTTAGGTCTTCAGAATTATGGACATCAAAATTTGTTGAACTAAGAAAGTCTCTGGAAGACGAACATTTAGAAATGTCTGCTGCTATTTTCAACTGTTGGACATCCCTCCCGAGGTCTTTCATCTGTTTGAAGATAATTGCTTTTGTTCTTCTTTCGGCTTTTGATTCGTCTTATTCCTGTGAGCAAATTTTCTCTCACATGAAAACAGTTTTAAGGCCACAACGAAGTTGCCTAACACCTGAACATTCAGAAGATTGTGTAAAACTAAAAGTAACAAGGTATGTTGCCGATATTGAGCAACTGGCTAAGACCACGCAAGGGCAAGGTTCTCATTAATAATAAAAACTTACAAAAAACAGTTTATTTCTTTTAATGTGGTTTACATATTATTGTATGTATTACTAAATAAAATATAATGTATAACAGGTATATTGACCTTGACTTGTATAAAAATACGTATGCTGTTGGCACACTGAATGATTTAAAACCCTAAGTCGGCACATAGTTAGCAAAAGGTTGCCGACCCCTTCACTGGAGCATAGAGGGCTAAAGATTGAGGGACTGCGCTGGAATCGTATACTGAATAGTTTGTAGAAAAAAAATGAAACCCAAAGAGAGTGGCTTTTGTCAGTGGGAAAGCAAGCTATAGAACCATCAGAACAAAATCGGAAATAAATGTGGATGCACGTACAAGAGTAGGTAACAGCATTTTTCATAAGGACTCGAAACGTGTTAAAAGGACGAAAGGAAGGTGAATTACGGAGACGGTAGAATAATAATAATAATAATAAAGATGATGATAATAATAATAATTGAATAAAGAAAATTTCTAAGATGTTTATAGAATATAAACATCTTGTTTCTAGATATGCTAATTATAAGACAAAATAACAAGTTAGATATAAGTATATACAGAAAGCCATCATTTTCTGGTCTTGGCGTAAATTTCATAAGCTGTTGCTACGAGAATTTTAAACATAATTCATTTTGTACATTGTTATGCAGAGCATATAGATTATCATCTACTTATATTAATTTTCACAATGAAATAGATTTCCTACTTGGTTTCTTTGTTAATAATAATAAAAATAATAATAATAATGATGATGATAATAATAATGATGATGATAGTAATAATAATAATAATAATAATAATAATAATAATAATAATAATTAGAAGAAGAAGAAGAATGATAATAATAATAGAAATAATAATAATAATAATAATAACAATAATACTAATAATTAGAAGAAGAGGAATGATAATAATAATAGTAATAATAATGATTAAATGAATAAATAAAAGGTGCAACAACAGTAAAATAACAACAAAACAACAAGAAACAATCAAGCTAATAGTTGTATTTGTAATCTGTACCTATTTGGTCTTCAAGAACTACATAACATTCTAAAGAAGTTCTTGACCCAGAATTGGTGTTATTCCAGTGAATAAATGTTCAAACTCACCTCTGTTCTATGCCATCCCTAGATATGCATTATGAAGTGTTCAGTGTCATTAGTGCATACTTTGTGTCCTTGGCAGTATGCCTATGATGTGACATTAATATAATCTATTTTTTTTTATTTTATTTAAACTACCGGAAGTTTTCCATTTTTATTTTGTAATATAATTGAATGAAATGACATGTTTTTCATGTTACAATGAGAACCTGAAAACTGAGTGAAAGTATGTCTTATTAGTGAACAGTATAAGAGTCTGCAAATGGTTATCATTGACGGCAATCAAGGTATATATATATATATATATATATATATATATATATATATATATATATATATATATATATATATATATATATATATATATATATATATATATATATATATATATATATATATATATATATATATATTATTTATTATATATATATATATATATATAGATATATATATATATATATATATATATATATATATATATATATATATATATATATATATATATATATATATATATATATTATATATATATATATATATATATATATATATATATATATATATATATATATATAGATATATATATATAGATATATATATATATATATATATATATATATATATATATATATATATATAGATAGATAGATAGATAGATAGATAGATATATATATAGATATATATAGATATATATATATATATATATATATATATATATATATATATATATATATTTATATATATATAATATATATATATATATATATATATATATATATATATATATATATATACACACATTATATTTATAGTGCAAGTAAAATATTACAAAAGAAAAACTCACAAATATAGAGAGGAATTTACATCACAGTGAATGCTATAGTATTTTCAACTATCTAGACTCTAGACTATGCGTTTTACGTAAATATACATTTCCCAGGGAAAGAGTACACAAATTAGTTCACCCTATACTATCTCCAGTCACCTTGTAGATATATTATGTACTGGATGAAAGATTTAGTGGTCTCATCAGCTAAAAATAAAAAGGCAGTATGACTAGTCATGTACCATGGGTAAACCATTATCATCCAGCTTCCTTTGCTGTCTTTTTATTACATCCATCACCTGTGTTATGAATGAAAACATTGCATTCATATTATATGTTTATCATAAAGAGATCAAACAGGATATTCTCGAATTACGTGATCCAAAAGTGAATAGAAACCAAAAAGACTATATTTCATATATTAAGTTCATTTAAAGGCCTTCGCGACCTCCTCACTGCCTCCAAGCTGTCTGTCTTTAAGATATCTCTGGGTTTTTTTTATTTAGGCTATTGTTCTTTGCTAATTATGAACTGCCTCCAAGCTGTCTGTCTTTAAGATATCTCTGGGTTTTTTTTATTTAGGCTATTGTTCTTTGCTAATAATGAACAACCTCCTCACTGCCTCCAAGCTGTCTGTCTTTAAGATATATCTTGGTCTTTTCATTATTTAGGCTATTTTTCCTTGCTAATTATGAACGACCAACTTAACGCGTTTTTGAGCCGCATCTTTAATTGCTTTGGTCCAACTTTGAGCAGCCTCGTGGCTAGATGCAGTTAGAATAAACTGAGATACTTTTTCAGACTTCGGATGAAGAATACCGCTAATTGTCAAAGAGGAGTCTGTTTGTCCATCAAACGTTAGTGTATCCAGTTTAATACAGCCGGAATATTTGTTTTCTTGGGGAGAAAGGTTCTCTGCCAATATAAGGTGAGTTTCAGTGAGTACCACCAAGTGCTCCTTTCGAGAGAGAAGCTTGCTTCTAATTTTTAGTGTGCCTTTATGAATTAATAAACCACATTGGTCTGGTGTAAAGGGACTTCCAGATATGGAATCCAGAAGTAAATAATTGTCTGTTCTTACTAAAGTGTTGTGGATGACATCTTGTGCCTCTTTCAGTGTAGCTGTAGCAGTATCTTCCTTTATTTCAATTGCACTTAGCGCATTTTTGTACTTTTGGAGTTGAGTTAAAGGCAAGAGGAATCTATGAAGGAAACTTGCCATGTTTGGGCTAGATAAGTATTTTGAACGAATTAAAAGTACCTCTTCGTATACCTTGAAATCTTTGCGATTTTCAATAAAGATCTCGGCCAGATCTTTATTAGATCCTGTGCTGGCTGTTTGTAACATTGGAGAAAATGTGAGTCTATGAAAATCATAAAGTTTCATTATAGCAATAAGTGCATCACTATAAATGCCTGGAGCTGCCAATGCAGTTTGGAGTTCGTTCAGTTCATTTATGTATTGTTTTTCTTCTTTACAGAGCTCTATAAGAACTTGATTTTGCTGTTGGCTGGCAACTGTAGGTGATGTAGGTACACTTTCACATTTTTTGCTAGTGCCTATGGCATTGTTGTCAGTACGTTTCTTTTGTTCTACTATTTTCCTTGAAAGAGGATTTGGTTTTACAGGAATCACCGGCTTGTTCATTATCATATACCCATCTTTATCATATAATAACCCGTCTGCAGTTACCTCTTCACTCAAGATTTGTTCATCTAAAGTGGTAGATTCATGAAGTGTTTTAAAATCTTCAACTGAAGTTCCAGAATTTGCCACTGGAGACCTGTTGCTTGAACGAGATGCAGATAACGATGATGATAGTGGAACAGATGTCTGCTTTGATGATAGTGATGAATCTTGCTGAGCATTTGTTGGTACTGCATCCGGTTGCGATATTTGTCTCTGAAATGAGTTCGGTGGTTCACTTGAAAGCTTGGTACCCATACTGTCCTTGAGTAACTTGTCCTTGAGTTCACCTTGAACAGAGGGTGGTAGCTGATTTGAATATTGTAAATACTTATTTTTGTACGATTCAAATGACTTACCAGGGGAAGTCTTTGTTGCTCGAGGTGGCAACGCTGGAGAAGATTCATTTTCATAATTGTTTTGCAATTGATTATTTAGTCCATGCATTGGCTTTGGAGCCAATGTAGGTGGTGGTTTGGCTTGAGAACACTGAATTTCCGTCCCACTGGCCGATGGTTTACCGAAATTTGACTTTGGCTTTGGTCCTACTTCAGACAATTTAATCTTTTCATTCCTTTGCGTTTCTGACTCGTTTAATAATTGTTTTTCACTAACTATGTGACCTGGTTTAGGACTCGATATGATTTGTGCACCAACTGGGAATTCCTTCATTCTCGAATTACTTGAAATTGCTTCATCTTTTAATGCTGCATCGTGTTTGTGTCCCTCCTTTACCTCTTGTATAGAAATGCAATTTGGAGATGAACCATTTCTTACCTGATCTAAGTTTTTTCCCGGAGGGCTGTATGGTTTTGGACCTAATCTGAGAGGAGCTACAGGCACAGATATCTTATTACCTTGATATCCTGAAAGTTTTGTTTGCGGCTTGGGATGAGGATGACTGCAAAGTGAGGAAAAAATAAGTTTTTATGATAGATCAGTGCATAAGAAATGTAGTATATTGCTAGAGATCAGCATCCTATTGGATTTTCTATTCATTTCTAATGTAAGGTCTTGATTCATCTATAATTCTTTATATTTCTGTATACCTGACATTACGTAACAAATTAATGAATTTACTTTAATGATATAAACATGATATACCAATATAATTTTTCCCATAATTATCTTACTTCAGCGAAGTTCTCTGATTTTCAATTTCACGAAGGATGTTTTTAGCTTCGTCAGAGGAGCTCAGCTCAATGAACACAGCCACTCTTTCAGTCCCTTCGCCTGTTTGGAAGCTGCAGAGATCAATTCTTCCCAAGAACGTCAATCGGTAGGGATTCCGCTTTATTAAACAAGCGATGGCAAGGAACCTTAATGGCATTCGTAGTGCAGCAACCTTTGATATTTCAAGCCTGGTAATAAAATATAAATAAATAGTATATATATATATATATATATATATATATATATATATATATATATATATATATATATATATATATATATATATATATGTATATATATATATATATATATATATATATATATATATATATATATATATATATATATATATATATATATATATATATTATATATATATATATATATATATATATATATATATAATATATATATATATATATATATATATATATAATATATATATATATATATGTATGCATGTATGCATGCATGGATGTACGTTACCAAGTTGTAATTACCTAATTGTGCTAACGGGAAAGCGCACCAAGCTCGTAGCTTCCTGTCTCCTGGTCGGTTCCATTTTGTACTTGGTGATACTTATCATACTTGTCCTTAAAACTATGGATTGAGTTAGCATTAATTACCTCCACACTTAGTGGATTCCAATTATCAACTACTCTAACACTAAAAACTGTACTTCCTTACATCCTCCAAAGAAATTAGCTTATGAAGTTTCAAACTATGACCTCTAGAGTTAGTGCCAGCCATAACAAAATATCGATTCCTATCCACTCTATCATAACCATGAAGGAATCTAAAAACCATCGCCATATCCCCTTCCTTCCTCTAGCTTCGAGTGATGATAGATCTAATTCCCTCAGCCTCTCATCATAACTGAGATTGCGTATTTCTGGCACCAGTTTCGTGGCATGTCTTTGAACTTTTTCCAGCTTAACTACGTGCTTTTTCAAGTGTGGATTCCAAAAGAGGGATGCATATTCAAGCTTTGGCCTCACATAGGCTACATAAATATTTCTGAACATTTCCTTGTCCATGTGCCTGAAGGCGACCCTTAAATTTGATAAGAATGCATATGCTGCCCTTACTATGCCATTTATATGTATTTCTGGAGACAAATCTGCCAGTATGTTTACTCCTAGATCTCTCTCATTTTCTGTCTCTTGAAGTTGTACTCCAGCCACCGAGTAGTCAAGCTTGGGCCTTCTTGCACTTGTACCCATTCTCATTACCTTACATTTTGAAGTATTGAATTTCATTAGCCACTTTTCTGACCACTCATGCAGACTATTTAGATCTTCCTGAAGTTCTCTACCATTGTTCTCGTTTCTTACTTTCTTCACAATCTTTGCATCATCTGCAAACATATTCATGAATGAATTTACAGACTCTGGTAGGTCATTTACATATACAAGGAACAAAAGTGGCCCTAAAACTGAACCCTGTGGAACTCCACTACTAACTCTTCTCCATTCAGACACTGAGTGTGTATGTGTGGGTGGGTGTGTGTGTGTGCGTGCGTGCGTGCTCGTGTGTGTGTGTGTGTGTGTGTTTTAATGCTCCTTAAATTGTGATTTAACGAAAGACAATATAATGTCTGTGAATCTGCCATCTTGTTCTTCATCTGCATTTACATTTTCCTTAAAATTCGTCAGAGAGAGCATTGTCCGAGGTCGTCTTATAAATTGGGAAAGTTGCAATTTTCCAAAATTGCAAACATAACCATGGAAAATAATTGTGTCAGTATAAGTTACTAACGAAATCCGCATAAATATTAATAGGTATTTTCTCCCTCTTATTGCAATTGCACTATATTTTCTTGACTGTTGGAGGAGGTCACATACATACAAACATTCATATTCAGGGGTCATTGAAAGATTTGTACACACAAAAAAAAGCAAAAAACTAAAAATTGTAATAATGTATGAAGAAAATTTTCAGTCCCTCTACAATTATTTACAACATAATTTTAACAAAGTAATTATGAGCTCTGTCCAGTAGATTTCTCAATAAATTCCGTGAAAAACCCTAATCGTTTCCTAATCACATGGAAATATTCTTTTTTAGTACAAATTGACAACAACAACAACAAATCTTATAAATCATATGAAGACTTACGTCAGCACTGAATCAGCAATAATGACGTCACATGGATTTTGGAAATGAGTAGCATCTGCTTCTCCTAAGCACTCGATGGCCATCTCTTCATCTTCGTCACGCTGCGAGTCTCCACATTCTCTACAAACTTTTCTGAAAGATGTGATGCTATTCTACAAAAGAAGCAAAAAGTTGAAGTTCTAGTTCCGGTTTTACGTCACGGACTCCTCTTTCAACCAAGGGCTAGGACGGTTGCCTTCTTGCGAAGGACCTGCTTTGGCAGATGTAATCGTTACCCTGAGTACATGCCCTTGCTAACCTCAAACCGTGACGGGGCGCGAACCCTCGACCTGACGCCTCAGAGTCGTGGACGCTACCGTTTGAGCCACGGTGATACAAGCACAAAGTTGAAGCACTATTGTTTTTCTGTATGAATAGCA
>JAXCGZ010000820.1:7500-10000 GCA_037179515.1 Halocaridina rubra
AATAGATCTAGATGGGCATCACTGATACTGGTTGATATACAAGACCTATCAAATATAGTGATTACAAAATTCTCTGAGACCGGAAGACCTTCAGAACCAATTATCTGTTGATATTGGTCGGTAGTTTGAAGGCACTGAATACACTCTTTCACATTTTCAATGTTGCTAGGCTGACTTCCTTGGTTTGCCTTGGAAATTCGAAATTGTATCAAACCAATGAATGACTGAAAAAAGGAAGAGTCCACTTACTTATTCAAGGATAATTACTAAGGTGATATCATGCACAGATATCCCATCCATCTACAGTTAGATCCCTGGCCAAACAGAATCCATAGGTTCTGCAAACCAAGCTGTTGCAGGAACACAGAGGGTCAAGAGCAATCTAAACAGTATAATTATCATTCTTTCTAATCTAATAGTTATGTTTTTGTATCCCCCTGTGTTGCATAGTTTGGATACACAATCATTCATGTATCTGGTTCATCATGTGTGCAAAGAGCCATATCCTCTACAGGTACTGCCTTGTTTCTCAAGATGGCTTTTCTTTTATTCACAATGATGACACTGGATGTTTACTTTGCCACCACTTTTTTTGCTAAGTGAAAGAACTCTGTCTTTTTGTCACTGCCTCGCAAAATCCTTGCCGTGTTTTGTGTTTATTAATTGCACCAGTCACTTTTCTTTGCACACTCCCATCCTTTTTTTCTTCTTCACTTTGATTTGTTATCAAGCATGGTGGAACTCAAAATGTTTTTGGCTTTTGCAAAAATTTATATATTTTTTTAAAGGATTGTGACACCGGTACCGGCAGAAACTGCCCTCATCAATAAAGGCCCGGGCACGAGAAATTACCAAGACGAAAGAAAAGATAAAGTTTAAAGACAAAGCAGAGATGAGGTAATGTCACAAAAAGGAAAGCGACAGATAGAAAGAAACAGTCAAAGTACAGAGGACCCAGATATATGGAGGACTAGGCTCTGAGATGACAATAGATCTGCTTTTTGAAGGATGAAAGGTCATAAGAATTAGGAAAGACAGAAGGAGGAGAGAATTCCAGAGTCTGGAGGTAGATGGGAAGAAGCTGTCGCTGCACCGACCAATCCGCGAGGTACAAATCTCCACACAGTACCTCTGAGATGAGGCCGCTAGGGGAGTGTTATGCGGCTTTGGCAGTGGAGGAGAGATGCAATTCGCAAACTCTTCAGGGCAGCGATGGAAGTAGTAGTGATAGAAAAGTGAAAGGGAAGATACCTTATGGCGAAGAGAGAGAGAATCCAGATTAGAAGTAAGAGAAGGATCATTAATGAGTCTGACTGCCTTAGATTCAACCCTATCAAGAAGATAATTATAAGAAGAAGCACCCCAGATGTGTGATCAGTATTCTAAGAAGGAACGGATAAGACCTTTGTAAATTTAAAGAAACTGCAAAGAGTAAAAGTAATGACAAAAATGAAACAAAACCCCCAATTTTTTGGATGAAGATTTAGAAATATGGATTATGTGATTCCTCCAAGACAAGTTAGAGGCTGTATGGATTCCTAATATGTTGACAGAGTTAAAAAGGTAAATTTCGTTAGTTTCAAAGACAACAGGGTTATCAGGAGGAGAAGAAGATAAAGAGATATCCAGAAACTGTGTCTTCGAGCCATTGAATTTAACTAAATTTTGAGTACCCCACTCAAATACACTCTGGAAATCGGAGTTAAGAGTAGAAGAAAGAGTGATACGAAACTGGTTACGAGTAACAGATGAAGGTTGTGAAGAAAAGGCAGAGGAAAAGTGAAAGGTAGAATCATAACCAAAGGCATGAAGAAGAGAGGAAGATGGGGATTGTAGAAGATCATTGATGAAGAGATAGAACAGAGTAGGTGAAAGAACGAGCCCCATGGAACACCACTGGTAACAGAGAAAGTGCTAGATGTTGCGCCATCAACTACAGATATAAAATGGTCAGTAAGAAAACTGGAAATCAGAGAACAGAAAGAAAGTGTAAAGCCATAAGGAGGGAGTTTGGCCAACAGAGCCTTGTGACAGACTCTGTCAAAAGTATTAGAGATATCAAGGGCGATGACAAAGGATTCCCCATAGTTCCTCAGAGAAGATGACCATACATTAGTAAGATAGGACAGGAGATCATTAGTGGATCTTGCCTTGCAAAAGCCGTACTGGTGATCGGAGATAAGTGAGTTAGATTCACGGCATTTTAAGAAGTGAGCATTGAGCAAAGTTTCGAAAACATTAGCAATAGAGGAGGTTTGGGCAATAGGTCGGTAGTTAGAAGGAATAGAGCAGTCACCCTTCTTAGGAACAGGCTGAAGTAGAACATGCTTCCAAGATGAAGGATAGATACTGGTTGACAGAATGAGGCGAAAAAGACGGCAAAGCACCGGAGCCAGTTCATTTGTAAACTCCTTAAGGAACCTTGTAGGGATACCATTGGGACCAGATACCTTGTTCGTCTTTAGTAATTGAAGAACCTTATTAACTTTGTATGAAGAAA
>JAXCGZ010000820.1:20000-35000 GCA_037179515.1 Halocaridina rubra
CCGTTCTTGCTCTCACCATTTCATTCCTAACCCTATCCAACCGAGATACACCAATCATACTCCTCAGGCATTTCATCTCAAACACATTTAGTTTCCGTCTCTCACTTACTTTCATACCCCATAATTTTGATCCATACATCACAGTTGGCACAACCGCTTTCACATGCAAAACTTTTTAACATTTATTTCCAACCCTCTATTCTTCATCACTCCTTTCAACGCACCCAACACTTTACATCCTTCATTCACTCTGTGATACACATCTGCTTCCACTCCACCATTTGCAACTACAACCGAGCCTAAATGCTTAAACTGATTAACATCCTCAAATGTCTCTCCATTCAACATAATATTCAATCCAGCACCATCCTCATTTCCTGTACACCTCATAACCTTACTCTTTCCCACATTCACTCGCAATTTCCTTCTCTCACACACCATTCCAAATTCTGACACTAATTGACACAGATTCTCCTCTGAATCTACCACCACCACAGTATCATCTGCAAACAGCAACTGATTCAGCTTTCACTCATTTTCATCCCCATCTACCATTCTCAAACCTCGATCACGCACTCTCTCATTCATCTCTCTTACGACTCCACTGAACAGCCATGGTGACATCACACATCCCTGTCTCAGTCCCACACTTACTGGACACCACTCACTTCATTCCCTACCCTAACACAAGCCCTACTACCCTCATACAAACTCTTCACTGCTTGCAACAGTCTACCATCAATTCCATATAACCTCAAAACATTCCACATTGCCTATCTATCAACTCTCTCATACGCTTTCTCCAGATCCAAAAATGCAAAATACACATCACCCTTTGCTAAATATTTCTCACATAACTGCCTAACTATAAAAATCTGAACTGTACAACCTCTACCTCTCCTAAGACCACTCTGCACTTCTGCAATCACATTTTCTGTCTTATCCCTAATCCTATTAAGCAGTATTCTATCATACACTTTTCCTACTACACTCAACAAACTTGTACCCCTAAAATTACTGCATTCATACACATCTCCCTTACCTTTGTATAGGGGCACTATACAAGCAATCACCTATTCAACTGGCATCACTTACAATATAATGTATATATTAAACACTCTCACTAACCATTCCAATGCAGTCACACCCCTTTCTTTCAACATCTGCGCTCTCACACCATCCATTCCAGGTGCTTTACCTGCTTTCATTTCATACAATGCCCTTTTCACCTCCTCTCTTGTAATCTCTCTCTCATTTTCATCTCCTATTACTGGCACTTGAACATCCCTCACTGCCACTATAGCTGCCTTTCTATCTTCCTCAACATTCAGCAAGCACTCAATATATTCTGCCCATCTTTTCCTTAAGTTGTTCCCTTTTAACATAAGTCCATTCACATCTTTCACTGTTTCTTCCATCCTTAATCTACCCTTCCTTATTCTCTCCACTTCTTTCCAAAACTTCTTTTTATTCTCCTTGTATAACCTACTAAAATTCTGTCCCTACCTAACATTTACCAACCTCTTCTCTTCCTCTACCTTCCGCTTGGTTTCCACATTTTTCTACCTATATCTTTCATACCTCTCCCTACTGTTACATTGCAGCCATTCCTCAGAAGCCCACTTTTTTCTTCCACCTTTATTTTCACCCCTTCATTCCACCACTTGCTGCCCCTCCTCATTCTACCTCCAACAAACCTCTTTCCACACACATCACTTTCATGTCCCACAAAACATTCTTTCTTCAAACCCCATTCCTCCCTTAACTTCCCAACTTCTTTTTCTTTCACCCTGTCATATGCCTCTTTCAACCTGTTCTGATATTCCTGTCTCTTCTCTGGCATTTTCAACTGTTCCACCTTCACCTTTTTCCCTTCTACATCCCCCACTCTATTTCTACACTCTTTTGCTACTACCACTTTTGTTTCAACCAAAAAATGATCAGGCATCTCAGCACCCACACTCCTAAATGCATGGACATCTTTCACTCTACCAATTATTCTCTTTACTACCAACACAATCCATCAATGTTCTTTCTTTCACTCTTCCATTTGCCACTCTCATCCATGTATACTTATTTATTATTTATTATTTATTGAAAAAAACTATTATATATCAACAACTCTTACTCCACACTCATATCTAACAGTCTCTCGTCACTCTCATTCCCACCTGGTACCCCATACTTTCCTACAACACCTTCTACCTCTCCATCACTCGCTCTGTCACTCAAGTCACCCAACACAACTACATAGGTCCCTCTACTCAGACCACCCACAAACCTAGTTAACTCATTCCAGAAATCATCCCGCTCTTCCTCACTTCTCTCATATCCTGGCCCATACGCACTAACAAAAGCCCAACAATCCCTACCCATCCAAACCCTCACCCACATCAGCCTAAATGACACTTCTTTCCATTTCACTACCTTATTTACCATCCATTCTCTAAGCAATAATGCCACACCTTCTCTCGCTCTCCCCCTTTCAACCCCAGACACCCTACTGGTCACCTCTCCAAATGCCACTTCTCCCTTTCCTTTCATCTTCGTCTCACAGAATGCCAGTGGTAACGCGCTGGCTTCGCATTCACGAGGTCGAAAGATCGGTCCCCGTCCAAGACCGAGAGTTTAAGCTGTTTACTGGCAGGAACTGCTGTGGGTGGACATCACAGTGGGGGGTTGGGGCTTGTCCTGGCTGACGAATACCCATTGTAAAATGGAAATAAAGTTTATTATTATTATTATTATTACCAAACATATAGCCAGTCTCAAATCATTTGCTCTTTATCGTACTACAACCACGCACATTTAGACACCTCAAAACTAGAGATTGGGGAGAAGTTACTCTCCCATCTACCCCCCTTCTTCTTTGACGTCTACCGGGAGGTTAATACAGAGGGGGATTCCAAGTCCCATCGCCCTGTCCACTTTTAGTTGTCTCCTACGACACGCAGGGAATACATTGGGGCTATTCTTTGATGTTGTGCCTGCCGATAATAATAGTAATAATAATAATAATAATAATAATAATAATAATAATAATAATAATAATAATAATAATAATAATAATAATAATAATAATAATAATAATCTATTCTATCTACCTTGGCTGTTTCCAGCATTGAGGATATACCGACATCAAAAAAGAAATAATGATCAATGACGAGGGAGCTAGCAACCGATCAGATGGCACTGCTGGAGTGCCACACCCCATTCTCCCAGTTCTTCCACAACCTGTGTCGCTTCATAATGCCAACTTCCCTGTTGCCCTTACCACGGGGCTACCTCTGTAAGATGCAGCCCCATGGTAATAACAGATGCCCATCAGAGCTGCGTCACAATCGCTCGCCACTCATTCCTATTCCTAGCACGCTCACTTGCTTCTCTCACGTCCATCCTCCTATCATTCAGGGCTCTCCTTACTCAATCCATCCACCCAAGCCTAGGCCTCCCTCTAGTTTTCTCCCATCAACTCTCGCATTCATCACCTTTTTCAGCAGTCTTTCATCGTCCATCCTCTCTACATGGCCAAACCATCTAAGAACATTCATATCTACTCTGGCTGCAATTCTCTCCTCATACCCATTCTTGCTCTCACCATTTAATTCCTAACCCTATCCAACCGAGATACACCAATCATACTCCTCAGGCATTTCATCTCAAACACATTTAGTTTTCGTCTCTCACTAACTCTCATACCCCATAATTTTGATCCATACATCACAGTTGGCACAACCGCTTTCACATACAAAACTTTTCAACATTCATTTCCAACCCTCTATTCTTCATCACTCCTTTCAACGCACCCAACACTTTACATCCTTCATTCACTCCGTGATACACATCTGCTTCCACTCCACCATTTGCTGTTACAACCGAGCATAAATACTTAAACTGATTAACGTCCTCAAATGTCTCTCCATTCAACATAATATTCAATCCAGCACCATCCTCATTTCCTGTACTCCTCATAACCCTACTCTTCCCACATTCACTCGCAACTTCCTTCTCTCACACACCATTCCAAATTCTGACACTAATTGACACAGCTTCTCCTCTGAATCTGCCACCACCACAGTATCATCTGCAAACAGCAACTGATTCAGCTTGCACTCATTTTCATCCCCATCTACCATTCTCAAACCTCGACCACGCACTCGCTCATTCATCTCTCTTACAACTCCACTGAACAGCCATGGTGACATCACACATCCCTGTCTCAGTCCCACACTCACTGGACACCACTCACTTCATTCCCTACCCTAACACAAGCCCTACTACCCTCATACAAACTCTGCACTGCTTGCAACAGTCTACCATCAATTCCATATAACCTCAAAACATTCCACATTGCCTCTCTATCAACTCTCTCATACGCTTTCTCCAGATCCAAAAATGCAAAATACACATCCTTACCCTTTGCTAAATATTTTTCACATAATCGCCTAACTATAAAAATCTGAACTGTACAACCTCTGCCTCTCCTAAGACCACTCTGCACTTCTGCAATCACATTTTCTGTCTTATCCCTAATCCTATTAAGCAGTATTCTATCATACACTTTTCCTACTACACTCAACAAACTTGTACCCCTAAAATTACTGCATTCATACACATCTCCCTTACCTTTGTATAGGGGCACTATACAAGCAATCACCTATTCAACTGGCATCACTGACAATATAATGTATATATTAAACACTCTCACTAACCATTCCAATGCAGTCACACCCCTTTCTTTCAACATCTCCACTTTCACACCATCCAATCCAGGTGCTTTACCTGCTTTCTTTTCATACAATGCCCTTTTCACCTCCTCTCTTGTAATCTCTCTCTCATTTTCATCTCCCATTACTGGCACTTGAACATCCCTCACTGCCACTATTGCTGCCTCTCTATCTTCCTCAACATTCAGCAAGCACTCAATATATTCTGCTCATCTTTTCCTTAAGTTGTTCCCTTTTAACATAAGTCCATTCACATCTTTCACTGTTTCTTCCATCCTTGATCTACCCTTCCTTATTCTCTTCACTTCTTTCCAAAACTTCTTTTTGTTCTCCTCGTATAACCTACTAAAATCCTGTCCCTACCTAACATTTACCAACCTCTTCTCTTCCTCTACCTTCCGCTTGGTTTCCACATTTTTCTACCTATATCTTTCATACCTCTCCCTACTGTTACATTGCAGCCATTCCTCAGAAGCCCTCTTTTATTCTTCCACCTTTATTTTCACCCCTTCATTCCACCACTTGCTGCCCCTCCTCATTCTACCTCCAACAAACCTCTTTCCACACACATCACTTTCATGTCCCACAAAACATTCTTTCTTCAAACCCCATTCCTCCTTTAACTTCCCAACTTCTTTTTCTTTCACCCTGTCATATGCCTCTTTCAACCTGTTCTGATATTCCTGTCTCTTCTCTGGCATTTTCAACTGTTCCACCTTCACCACTTCCCTTCTACATCCCCCACTCTATTTCTCCACTCTTTTGCTACTACCACTTTTGTTTCAACCAAAAAATGATCAGGTATCTCAGCACCCACACTCCTAAATGCATGGACATCTTTCACTCTACCAATTATTCTCTTTACTACCAACACACAATCCATCAATGCTCTTTCTTTCACTCTTCCATTTGCCACTCTCATCCATGTATACTTATATATTATTTATTATTTATTGAAAAAACTATTATATATCAACAACTCTTACTCCACACACATATCTAACAGTCTCTCGTCACTCTCATTCCCACCTGGTACCCCATACTTTCCTACAACACCTTCTACCTCTCCATCACTCGCTCTGGCACTCAAGTCACCCAACACAACTACATAGTTCCCTCTACTCAGACCACCCACAAACCTAGTTAACTCATTCCAGAATTCATCCCGCTCTTCCTCACTTCTCTCACATCCTGGCCCATACGCACTAACAAAAGCCCAACAATCCCTACCCATCCTAACCCTCACCCACATCAGCCTAAATGACACTTCTTTCCATTTCACTACCTTATTTACCATCCATTCTCTAAGCAATAATGCCACACCTTCTCTCGCTCTCCACCTTTCAACCCCAGACACCCTACTGGTCACCTCTCCAAATGCCACTTCTCCCTTTCCTTTCATCTTCGTCTCACAGAATGCCAATACATCTATCCTCCTCCAACCAAACATATAGCCAATCTCACATCATTTGCTCTTTATCGTGCTACAACCACGCACATTTAGACACCTCAAAACTAGAGATTGGGGAGAAGTTACTCTCCTCTCTACCCTCTTTTTCTTTGACGCCTCCTGGGAGGTTAATACAGAGGGGGATTCCAAGTCCCATCGCCCTGTCCACTTTTAGTTGTCTCCTACGACACGCAGGGAATACGTTGGGGCTATTCTTTGATGTTGTGCCCGCCGATAATAATAATAATAATCATAATAATAATAATAATAGTAATAATAATAATAATAATAATAATAATAATAATAATAATAATAATAATAATAATAATCATAATAATAATAATAATAATAATAATAATAATCTATTCTATCTACCTTGGCTGTTTCCAGCATTGAGAATATACCGACATCAAAAAAGAAATAATGGGCAATGACGAGGGAGCAAGCAACCGATCAGATGGCACTGCTGGAGTGCCACAGCCCATCCTCCCGGTTCTTCCACAACCTGTGTCGCTTCATAATGCCAACTTCCCTGTTGCCCCTACCACGGGGCTACCTCTGTAAGATGTAGCCCCATGGTAATAACAGATGCCCATCAGAGCTGCGTCACAATCGCTCGCCACTCATTCCTATTCCTAGCACGCTCACTTGCTTCTCTCACGTCCATCCTCCAATCATTCAGGGCTCTCCTTACTCCATCCATCCACCCAAGCCTAGGCCTCCCTCTAGTTTTCTCCCATCAACTCTTGCATTCATCACCTTTTTCAGCAGTCTTTCATCGTCCATCCTCTCTACATGGCCAAACCATCTAAGAACATTCATATCTACTCTGGCTGCAATTCTCTCCTCATACCCATTCTTGCTCTCACCATTTAATTCCTAACCCTATTCCAACCGAGATACACCAATCATACTCCTCAGGCATTTCATCTCAAACACATTTATTTTCCGTCTCTCAATTACTTTCATATCCCATAATTTTGATCCATACATCACAGTTGGCACAACCGCTTTCACATACAAAACTTTTCAACATTCATTTCCAACCCTCTATTCTTCATCACTCCTTTCAACGCACCCAACACTTTACATCCTTCATTCTTTCCGTGATACACATCTGCTTCCACTCCACCATTTGCAGATACAACCGAGCCTAAATACTTAAACTGATTAACGTCCTCAAATGTCTCTCCATTCAACATAATATTCAATCCAGCACCATCCTCATTTCCTGTACACCTCATAACCTTACTCTTCCCACATTCACTCGCAACTTCCTTCTCTCACACACCATTCCAAATTCTGACACTAATAGACACAGCTTCTCCTTTGAATCTGCCACCACCACAGTATCATCTGCAAACAGCAACTGATTCAGCTTTCACTCATTTTCATCCCCATCTACCATTCTCAAACCTCGACCACGCACTCGCTCATTCATCTCTCTTACGACTCCACTGAACAGCCATGGTGACATCACACATCCCTGTCTCAGTCCCACACTCACTGGACACCACTCACTTCATTCCCTATCCTAATACAAGCCCTACTACCCTCATACAAACTCTTCACTGCTTGCAACAGTCTACCATCAATTCCATATAACCTCAAAACATTCCACATTGCCTCTCTATCAACTCTCTCATACACTTTCTCCAGATCCAAAAATGCAAAATACACATCCTTATCCTTTGCTAAATATTTCTCACATAACTGCCTAACTATAAATATCTGAACTGTACAACCTCTACCTCTCCTTAGACCACTCTGCACTTCTGCAATCACATTTTCTGTCTTATCCCTAATCCTATTAAGCAGTATTCTATCATACACTTTTCCTACTACACTCAACAAACTTGTACCCCTAAAATTACTGCATTCATACACATCTCCCTTACCTTTGTATAGGGGCACTATACAAGCAATCACCTATTCAACTGGCATCACTGACAGTATAATATATATATTAAACACTCTCACTAACCATTCCAATGCAGTCACACCCCTTTCTTTCAACATCTCTGCTCTCACACCATCCATTCCAGGTGCTTTACCTACTTTCGTTTCATACAATGCCCTTTTCACCTCCTCTCTTGTAATCTCTCTCTCATTTTCATCTCCCATTACTGGCACTTGAACATCCCTCACTGCCACTATAGCTGCCTCTCTATCTTCCTCAACATTCAGCAAGCACTCAATATATTCTACCCATCTTTTCCTTAAGTTGTTCCCTCTTAACATAAGTCCATTCACATCTTTCACTGTTTCTTCCATCCTTGATCCACCCTTCCTTATTCTCTCCACTTCTTTCCAAAACTTCTTTTTATTCTCCTCGTATAACCTACTAAAATCCTGTCCCTACCTAACATTTACCAACCTCTTCTCTTCCTCTACCTTCCGCTTAGTTTCCACATTCTTCTCCCTATATCGTTCATACCTCTCCCTACTGTTACATTGCAGCCATTCCTCAGAAGCCCTCTTTTTCTCTTCCACCTATATTTTCACCCCTTCATTCCACCACTTGCTGCCCCTCCTCATTCTACCTCCAACAAACCTCTATTCCACACACATCACTTTCATGTCCCACAAAACATTCTTTCTTCAAACCCCATTCCTCCCTTAACTTCCCAACTTCTTTTTCTTTCACCCTCTCATATGCCTCTTTCAACCTGTTATGATATTCCTGTCTCTTCTCTGGCATTTTCAACTGTTCCACCTTCACCACTTCCCTTCTACATCCCCCACTCTATTTCTCCACTCTTTTGCTACTACCACTTTTGTTTCAACCAAAAAATGATCAGGCATCTCAGCACCTACACTCCTAAATGCATGGACATCTTTCACTCTACCAATTATTCTCTTTACTACCAACACATAATCCATCAATGCTCTTTCTTTCACTCTTCCATTTGCCACTCTCATCCATGTATACTTATTTATTATTTATTATTTATTGAAAAAACTGTTATATATCAACAACTCTTACTCCACACACATATCTAACAGTCTCTCGTCACTCTCATTCCCACCTGGTACCCCATACTTTCCTACAACACCTTCTAGCTCTCCATCACTCGCTCTGGCACTCAAGTCACCCAACACAACTACATAGTTCCCTCTACTCAGACCATCCACAAACCTAGTTAACTCATTCCAGAATTCATCCCGCTCTTCCTCACTTCTCTCACATCCTGGCCCATACGCACTAACAAAAGCCCAACAATCCCTACCCATCCTAACCCTCACCCACATCAGCCTAAATGACACTTCTTTCCATTTCACTACCTTATTTACCATCCATTCTCTAAGCAATAATGCCACACCTTCTCTCGCTCTCCACCTTTCAACCCCAGACACCCTACTGGTCACCTCTCCAAATGCCACTTCTCCCTTTCCTTTCATCTTCGTCTCACAGAATGCCAATACATCAATAGCCAATCTCACATCATTTACTCTTTATCGCACTACAACCACGCACATTTAGACACCTCAAAACTAGAGATTGGGGAGAAGTTACTCTCCCATCTACCCCCCTTCTTCTTTGACGTCTCCCGGGAGGTTAATACAGAGGGGGATTCCAAGTCCCATCGCCCTGTCCACTTTTAGTTGCCTCTTACGACACGCAGGGAATACATTTTGGATATTCTTTGATGTTGTGCCCGCCGATAATAATAATAATAATAATAATAATAATAATAATAATAATAATAATAATAATAATAATAATAATGATAATAATAATAATAATAATAATAATAATAATAATAATAATAATAATAATAATTATAATAATAATAATAATAATAATAATAATAATAATAATAATAATAATAATAATAATAATAATAATAATAATAATAATAATAATAATAATAATAATAATAATAATAAAAATAAGTATGATATTGATACTAGAAATAATAATCGCCATGTCAGACAAATTTATTTGCCATATAATTTTGTTTTATCAAAACGTATTACATATATTTTTTTATATATTTATTTTTCTAGCATATATGACTTGTCTTTATAAAGCGCTGCTTGCAAATCTAATGAGAGAGATATACTGTCTACGGCGTTCTTAAATAGAAATTAGTCCAATAGAATATAAAGTTTCACTGAATGAGAAAAGAGCAATATCACCTACACATGCTGAGGTGAGTACACTATTAGGTGTACTGGATCAAGGGTGGAGCTCTAGCCTTATGAGTTCAGGCTTCATTAAATGTAAATATAACCACTCTGCTTTTCTTGAGTAAAATAAAAGAAAGATGGTAGGTGGTATATGAGCATTATTATATACCCTCTGCAATTCCAAATCCAAAGAGCGCTTTGCAAAGATTTTAAAGTCGTTCTTTTATTCAAAACAAACCCTTTTCTGAAATAATCCATATTTGCCATGATTAAATTCTTTCCCTTTGAAGGCTAAAGATATCTAATGAGCGTGGCAGAGGCAAGGGACAAAGAGAGCACAGATCCCGACTATATACCTACCATAAAGCCGGACCCAAAGCCTCCTCTCAAATCACGTGAATCCAGTGATCTCCGGGCAATGGGTGAATTATCAGGTAGAACATAGGAAATCACCAACCCCACATTTAATTGCCCAGATTAATCGGTTATTACATGGCACAGTAAAAGGTAATACAACTCCAGACCAGGAGCGGTCCTACGGCAAACATCATCAACCTCAAACGCTACCTCTGCTCAACAATTTCTTTTATTATGACATTTTTACAATTCAAACCTATACTTTGATGCTTGTCTTATAAATTCTAATTTTACATTCCTTTATATAATCGCGATTTCTTATATGGCATTGGAAACTACAAAGATCATATACAAGTGGCAAGATTGATGAGCAGATAGGAGATTAACATCACAAGTCTTCCTGAACCAGAAGATTTCGTCAGCGACGAAGGCGTCGGTTTTACTTTCATCTGTCCTTTGATATAAATGTGAAGACATATAAAATGTGTGATTTCAATCTTTGGATCAAGGCCTTCTGTCACTGCTATAGTGTAATCATCCTGAGTCATATTTTCGGTGCACTGGATTATATTCTATGTTAATCTGGTTCTTACCATTTTACCCATTTGGTGTCTGTTGTATTTAATGTCGACTTTTTCGTTTCCAATCTTATGCATCTGAGTGTTGGGAGGGCTGGCCACGGATTTCATCCGAAATTTAAAGAAAGCCTGAAGCACAACGCTAGTCAGTTATTACTCTTTATCAAATGGCTACAGTTTACATACAACCATAACAATGTCAGTAATTTTTACTTAGAAGAGAAAAAAACAAAGGCTAATTAGAGGTTCCTGATGTGTGTTAATCCTTCAAATTTAATCACCTTCGTGTATGTCCACCAGTTTGTTTGTGACATTAGTGGGGAGATAGTGCTGTTGAGTAATCTGGTACGAAAGTTTCAGATTAAGACGTGCAGTTCTAAAATTTTCATAAATAATGCTCTAATTTGATACTGCATTACATTAGTTATATGTAATGATATTCGGTGCCGTTCCAATGATTCAGAGAAAGATAAACATACCTAAATCAATTATCATTTCTGAATTAAATACAGAAGTATAAAATATAGTGCAGATGCTGTTCTCCCCCTTTTGTTTTGCTTTTGTTGTTTTTAATTCAAAGCACCTTTAAATCACATAAGGTAAAGTGGCTCGTCTCTCAGTACTCTTTTTAATGTAAACGGCACTGCTCTTTGCCATTATCTATATCTACAGTGATTAACTAGAAAAAGTTACTTCTTTTTATCATTTATTTTTAAAGTAGATTTTTAATGAAGATCGTAAAATAGTTTATTTTTTAAACTTTGTACATCAAGAAAACTTTGGATAGATTTCTTATTGTCCTTTAAAAAAATTGTTTCTAAGAGAACTGATAGTTAAGGGTGAAGTTACTTCTGGCAGTTTATTATCTGCAGGTAAATTAGAGCTCTTTCAGAGGTTGTTATTTGCATATAGATAAACTGAAACTTCCGAGAGAACTATTTATGGCTACTAAATAAACTCCTGTTGATGAGACTTTATGGAGTATATATATATATACATATATATATATATATATATATATATATATATATATATATATATATATATATATATATATATATATATATATACATATATATATATATATATATATATATATATATATATATATATATATATATATATATATATATATATATATATATATATATATATATATATATATATATATATATATATATATATATATATATATATGCATATATATATATATATATATATATATATATATATATATATATATATATATATATATATATATATATATATATATATATATATATATATATATATATATATATATATATATATATACATATATATATATATATACATATATATATATATATATATATATATATATATATATATATATATATATATATATATATATATATATATATATATATATATATATATATATGAATATATATACATATATATATATATATATATATATATATATATATATATATATATATATATATATATATATATATATATATATATATATATATATATATATATATATATATATATATATATATATATATATATATATATATATATATATATATATATATATATATATATATATATATATATATATATATATATATATATATATATATATATATATATATATATATATATATATATATATATATATATGTATATATATATATATATATATATATATATATATATATATATATATATATATATATATATATATATATATATATATATATATATATATATATATATATATATATATATATATATATATATATATATATATATATATATATATATATATATATATATATATATATATATATATATATATATATATATATATATATATATATATATATATATATATATATATATATATATATATATATATATATATATATATATATATATATATATATATATATATATATATATATATATATATATATATATATATATATATATATATATATATATATATATATATATATATATATATATATATATATATATATATATATATATATATATATATATATATATATATATATATATATATATATATATATATATATATATATATATATATATATGTATGTATATAATATATATATATATATATATATATATATATATATATATATATATATATATATATATATATATATATATATATATATATATATATATATATATATAAATATATATATATGTATATATATATATATATATATATATATATATATATATATATATATATATATATATATATATATATATATATATATATATATATATATATATATATATATATATATATATATATATATATATATATATATATATATATATATATATATATATATATATATATTTATGTATGTATGCATATATATGTATATACATACATATATATATATATATATATATATATATATATATATATATATATATATATATATATATATATATATATATATATATATATATATATATATATGTATACATACATATATATATATATATATATATATATATATATATATATATATATATATATATATATATATATATATATATATATATATATATATATATATATATATATATATATATATATATATATATATATATATATATATATATATATATATATATATATATATATATATATATATATATATATATATATATATATATATATATATATATATATATATATATATATATATATATATATATATATATATATATATATATATATATATATATATATATTTAAATATATATATATATATATATATATATATATATATATATATATATATATATATATATATATATATATATATATATATATATATATATATATATATATATATATATATATATATATATATATATATATATATATATATATATATATATATATATATATATATATATATATATATATATATATATATATATATATATATATATATATATATATATATATATATATATATATATATATATATATATATATATATATATATATATATATATATATATATATATATATATATATATATATATATATATATATATATATATATATATATATATATATATATATATATATATATATATATATATATATATATATATATATATATATATATATATATATATATATATATATATATATATATATATATATATATATATATATATATATATATATATATATATATATATATATATATATATATATATATATATATATATATATATATATATATATATATATATATATATATATATATATATATATATATATATATATATATATATATATATATATATATATATATATATATATATATATATATATATATATATATATATATATATATATATATATATATATATATATATATATATATATATATATATATATATATATATATATATATATATATATATATATATATATATATATATATATATATATATATATATATATATATATATATATATATATATATATATATATATATATATATATATATATATATATATATATATATATATATATATATATATATATATATATATATATATATATATATATATATATATATATATATATATATATATATATATATATATATATATATATATATATATATATATATATATATATATATATATATATATATATATATATATATATATATATATATATATATAT
>JAXCGZ010000821.1:0-39417 GCA_037179515.1 Halocaridina rubra
ACATTGAGCGAAACACTCTGTCACAATTAGCCACTTTTCTGACCACTCATGCAGATTATTTAGATCCTCCTGAAGTTCTCTACCATTGTTCTCGTTTTTTACTTTCTTCACAATCTTTGCATCATCTGCAAACATATTCATGAATGAATTTACAGACTCTGGTAGGTCATTTACATATACAAGGAACAAAAGTGGCCCTAAAACTGAACCCTGTGGAACTCCACTACTAACTCTTCTCCATTCAGACACTGAGTGTCTTACTCTAACCCTCTGTTCCCTTCCTTCTAAGTAAGTTTTTATCCATTCCAAAACATTTCCACCTATTCTAGCCATTGATTGCAGCTTCCTAATAAGTCTCCCATGTGGAACAGTGTCAAACGCTTTCTGAAAGTCTAGGAATATGCAATCTGCCCAGCCCTCTCTTTCCTGTAAGATTTGGCTTACCTCATCATAAAATTCTAATAAGTTTGTTACTGTTGATCTACCTTCTCTGAAGCCATGTTGCCTCACTGACAAAAAGTTGAAGGATTCCAAGTGAAGAGAGATATGTTTCCTTAGTAGTTTCTCCATAACTTTGCAAACTATGCTGGTCAAGGAAACTGGTCTATAGTTCAGAGCCGTATCCCTCCTTCCCTTTTTGAAGATAGGTATCACCTTTGCTTGTTCCACCATCTTGGAATCTCCCCCGACTCCAGTGACTCCTTAAATATGATACTTAGTGCCACTGATATTGTGTTTGCGCATTTTTTAAGCACATGAGGGGATATGTCATCAGGACCTGTAGCTTTATGAACATCTAAATCCATCGGCGCTTTGCATACCTCTGTGGCTGTAAGGTTGATGTTCTCTAATACCGGCCCTTGAGCTTCTATCACTGCAATCTGAGGGGGTGGGGTATTTTCTACTGTAAATACTGACTGAAACTCCTTGTTCAATTCTTTGCAGATCTCTTCATCCGTCTCAGTGATGCTTCCATCCGCTCTCTTTAGCCTTAAAACCTGTTCTTTTACCTTCAGTTTTCCTCTGATAAAGCTGTGGAAAAGCTTGGGATTTTCTTTAGCCTTCCTGGTGATGTCCCTCTCATAGTCTCTCTCTGCCTCTCTCCTTTTACTTAGGTAGTCATTTCTTGCTCTTTTGTAGGTTTGCCAGGCATTTATGTTTTTTCTCCTCCTATTCCTTTTCCAGCATTTGTCTCTCCACTCCTTAGCTCTTTTACACCCATTATCGAACCATTTCTCTCTGGCATGCATTACACCTACTTTGGTGACAGGTATGCAGCAATCTACTATCTTCCCATATTTCTCACAAAAGATGTCATACATTTCTGTCTTTGACATAGTGTGTTTATGTACGGTTGTGGAACGTATCTATGCCTATTATCATTGTTTCTTATGGAAAATGACTGGTTACATTACTCGAATTTTACATTACACGTGCCTTCTTAGAACCTATCCTTGTGTAGTTCCAAGAGGTGAGTATATATATATATATATATATATATATATATATATATATATATATATATATATATATATATATATATATATATATATATATATATATATATATATATATATATATATATATATACATACACACCTTGTTCCTTTTTCACGTGATTTTTTGTCCACGACATTGCTATAATGCCCCCAAAATTTAATAGTAAAAAAATTCATATTTCGCAAATAATGCCCCCCCAAAAATTCTGTTTTTTTTATTTTATTTTAGTAAATAAGTGCCCGCGGATGCTTTGCCTGCCACGCTGCCATCAGTGTGCTGTTACTCAGTATAGTGAGTGGATATATTTTGTATTCTGTGTTTGTGTTATGTTTGTATTTTCAGTTCTTTTGTATTTTAAAGATTATATATTGTACTATCATGGCCAGTAAAAGCCTAGGAAAAGACTGTGCTTCTACTCCCAAAAGAGGCAGAATGGCAATGATTCTTGAAATAAAATTGCGAGATTTGGGCTGTAATGAGAGTGGTGAGAATTAGGTCCCCATTAATCCGGCAATGCCTTTCAGTGAATGTTGCGGTTTGTGTGCTCCGTTCTTTTATACTTTAAAGATTATATATTGTACTATCATGGCCACTAAATGCCCAGGAAAAGACTGTATAAGTGCTTGTACTCCCATAAAAGGCAGAAAGGCAATAATTCTTGAAATAAAATTGCAAGGTTGAGCCATCATGAGAGTGGTGAGAGTACGGTCGCCATTGAACAGGCGTTGCATCTCAGTGAATGTATGTATGTACACTTTCCGTGAAAATGAGGAAAAAATAAAAGTGCAAAAACTGGTTTTAATTTAACTTTGGCTAACTCTTCATATTCTTGATCGGATATTATGGGGAAAATGGAAAAAATGGTATGTAAGAAGTTTTCATATTGTCGATCAGATATTCTGGAGAAAACGGGAAATATAGTAAGTGTACGACACTGCTTCTACAAGTACAAGCTTAGTTTACCGTAGATCTGGACAAAAATATCCCTAAGTCCATATTGAGTACCCTAAGCGTAATGAAATTCATCATTATTATAAATATTATTATTATTATTATTATTATTATTATGATGATGATTATTATTATGATTATCATTATGTACTCAACGTAGATATCACTCATCATTCTCTGATTACCCTAAATTAGGGTATTTTATCCACTGTGCATGGATATATTTATAACTGTGTTTTCCGTGCTTTTGTATTTTAAAGATTATATATTGTACTAGCATGGCCACTAAATGCCCAGGAAAAAGACTGTATAAGTGCTTTTACTCCCATATAAGGCAGAAAGGCAATAATTCCTGAAATTGAATTGCTAGGGTTGAGCCGTGATGAGAGTGGTGAGAGTACGGTCGCCGTTGAACAGGCATTGCATCTCGGTGAATGTATGTACGTACACACTTCATGGTTATGATAGAGTGGATAGGGATCGATATTTCGATATGGCTGGCTCTAGAACTAGAGGTCATAGTTTGAAGCTTCGTAAGAAAACTTCTTTGCAGGATGTAAGGAAATACTTTTTCAGTGTAAGAGTAGTTGATAATTGGAATTCGCTAAGCGAGGAGGTAGTTAATGCTATCTCAATCCATAGTTTTAAGGACAGGTATGATAAGTATCACTAAGTCTAAAATGGAACCGATCAGGAGACGGGAAGATACGAGCTTTGGGCTCTTTCCCGTAAACACAATTAGGTAATCACAATTAGGTAATCACACTACCCGTGAAAATGAGGAAAAAATAAAAGTGCAAAAACTGGTTTTAGTTTAATTGCGGCTAAGTCTTTATATTCTTGATCGGATATTATTGGGAAGATGGAAAAAATGGTAAGTAAGAAGTTTTCATATTGTCGATCAGATATTCTGGAGAAATGTGAAAAATGGTAAGTGTACGACAACTGCTTCCACGAGTACAAGCTTAGTTTACCCTCGATCTGGACAGAAATTTCCCTAAATCCATATTGAGTACCCTAAACGTAATAAAATTCATTATTATTATTATTATTATTATTATTATTATTATGATTATTATTATATACTCTACCTAGATATCACTCATCATCATTCTTTGATTACCCTAAATTAGGGTATTTTATCCACCGGTGTGGATATATTTATAACTGTTTGTGTTTTCAGTTCTTTGTGTGGATATATTTATAACTGTTTGTGTTTTCAGTTCCTTTAAATTTTACAGATAATTGTATACCTGTACCATAATATCATGGCTAGTTGCATAATGAAAAAAATTTAGTTTTTTAGTCTTGCTTTTGTTAATTGTTTCTTATATTTGGCATATAGGGGTTCCTTCTCCTCTTCTTATACTGCTGACGTCACGTGCTCACTGCCACTATGCTTGTCCCATGCCTGTTGCTCACCGTATAATAGAGTGAGTAGAATGTGTCATCTTTTTTTTTTTTTTTTTTTTACAGGCATTCAGGCATTTCATAATGATATTTTTTTTTAGTTTTTTAGTCGTGCTAACGTGTTTTACATTTAGGCATTGCATAATTAATTTTTTTTTTCGTCTTTTAGTCTTGCTTTTGTTATTTATAATTTTTATTTTATCTCTGTTTACATTTGCAGATAGAGGTTCGTTCTCCAGCATCCTCCTCCTCTTCTACCGCTTGATGCGGGTAGATTTATTTTAATTTTATTTTTGGCATGATCTGGTGTCACAATAATAAAAAAAAATTACAATATATCCTTCTTCATTTATTGTCCAACCACGTCCTGTAGTTGGGTCATGAATTTTGGGTGACGACTCAAGGCTTTGCCTCCAGGTGGCAGTCATGAAATTTGCTCGAAGTGTTTGCTGCAGCAAAGTATTTCCACATAATGGAAGCTGTCCAGAATCAATATCCCCTTCTCTGGCACAAAACATTTGATATTGCAGATCATTTACACAAACAAGTTTTGTGTATCTGCAGTACAACTTGCTAGTAAACTCCTGTATGATGTTGAAGAGTTCTGTGGAAAGTGTCCACATACTATAGAGAGAAGAGAATGCTTTCCTGAACTTCTCATCTCTCTGAACAAGTTTCAGGGCTTTCAGCTTACCCTGACCTACCAGGATTTCTACAGAGTCGCACCCTGTCCATGCATGCATTCCTAGTAATGCACCACAAACATCTTCCCCGAGTGTTGCAGTTAACATTGTAATATCCACAAGGCAATTTTCTCAGTAACAGTTATCATTAAAATTACATATACATTATTTAGAGTAATTAAACCTCCATTATTTTATTGTTATCATTAACCCACGTCATTCCTCTCTCGCAGTTAATAGTGATGCTACATGCTAATTATATTGAGTTATCATTAAAGCTACAAATTCATTCTTTGGAGATATCATTGAAGCTGTACATTCATTATTTGGAGTTATCATTAAGTGCATATATCTATTATTAAGATTTATCATCAAAACTCCTAATTTTTTTCCAGTGTAAGGTTTTTTCCAGTGTGAGGTATCATTAAAATTCCATCTTCATTATTTAGATTTTTCAGTATATGTGCATAATTATCATATAATACATCTTTAGTTTGACTCAAATAATAATAGCTTCATTATACATTGTGATTATTAAGGTTTAAAGAAAGGTTAATCATTTCATGCTTATTAGAATAATCTTTAAGAAAAGGTAATGTCAAAGGAGTATACTAATAAAGGATAGCATTTGCATATTGTAACACTTAAGTTTTAATTACCTATACTGTTGATTGTTTAATGTTGAAAATAGACTAATAAATACTTATCTTGAACGACTTTCAGTGCTTGTTTTCACGTAAAAATAAATTTAAAAAAGAGGAAAAAATTCAAGAATGGAAAATTTCCAGTGTCAATTTGCAGATATCTTTTTTTTTTTTTTTTTTTTTTCCAAAATAATCATGATGGTATCAAACCATAAGAGCTCTCGCTTTCTTTCGTGTCAGATGATTTGTTATCAGGTCAAACCAGATTATTATTAAAGACTCTCATACTGTGGAGAGAGACACACAAGTTTTAACATATCCTAATGAAAGGTGAACTGACTTAATCTAATCTTAACAAAGACGTCATATAGCTAAAGCTGAACCAACGTATAGATAGATACACCAATCGAAGTAGGGCTGAATCAATACATTATGTTCAATAATAATGCAATTGACAATAATGCAATTCCACAAGAGAACTGGTTTGGTATGAGAAGGAAATTCTGTTAATGCTGAAAAAGGGATGAAATTAAAGCTAATCTGGTAAAATCCTTTTGCGAGAGAGGGAGACAGAAGGGGAGAGATAGAAAGAAAGAGAGAGAGAGAGATAGTAATTCTTGTTATGAAACTGGAAAGCACCCCTTCAGCTAAAGTAAAGAGAGAGGTTTGTTGTGACTAAGCAATGGTTTATTTTGTAATTCATACAGTGAAAATAATATTATTAATATTACTTCTTGCTATTATAAAGTTTTATTCTCCTTAATATACTGACTAAAACATCGTGAATGATATATATATATATATATATATATATATATATATATATATATATATATATATATATATATATATATATACAGTGTTGCCTCGCTTATCGCGGTAGTTCGGTTCCGGGACCCGGCGCGAACCAGGAAATCCGCGGAGTAGGATCAGCCTATATGTACATAGATATTTTAATGTATTTTTACGTTTACACTGTATAAACCCTCCCTGTACTGTTAAAAAACACCCTTTACATTATAAATGACAGCAAGCAACGTAATTTTTTTATGAAAGTGTTAGGAAAACTTACCATGAATGAGGTGATGATGACTTGACATACATAGGTTCCATATTTTACAATAATTTTTACGTTTACTTAAAATAGCAGCCGACATCCACAAACTTTTTTCCTTCTTTCAACATATCTAAGAGTTTCACTTTATCTACAATGGTTTACATTTTCCTTTGCCGCTTAGGCTCACTACAAGAAACCTTAGAAGATGAAGGATGCTTGGGAGGCATTGCAATGGTTAAAATATGCGAGTAAAAAAATCACAAGCAAAACATATTAATAATAATAAGCACAACATGAATGGTGCACACGAGTGAGGTGAGACAATGAAAGATGGTGGAAGCCTTTGTCCGAAACGCTGATAGCGGTATCGTATTTTACATGTTGCAATACTGTTGGTATTTATGTTTTTTACTATTTTCTACTGTTATATTATTCTTAGGCTAAGAAATACTTTTTTTTATCAATAAAATCATGAAACTACTGGAAATATGAATATATATGCTGGGTCACGTAGCCTCGACCCCAATACATTGTACGCTATCGAACACAAGCAAAACGTGAGTTAGACTGAACGAGTCTTTGTCCAAAACGCTGAGAGCGGTATCGTATTTTACATGTTGCAATACTGTTAGTATTTATGTTTTTTACTATTTTTCCTGTTTTATTATTCTTAGGCTAATAAATACGTTTTTTTTATCAATAAAATCATGAAACTACTAGAAATATAAATATATATGCTAGCTCACGTAGCTGCGACCCCAATACATTGTACGCTATCGAACACTATTTCCTATGATGCAATACTGTGATTACCTAATTGTGTTTACTGGAAAGAGCCCAAAGCTCGTATCTTCCCGTCTCCTGATCAGTTCCATTTTAGACTTAGTGATACTTATCATACCTGTCCTTAAAACTATGGATTGTGATTTATACTGTGCGTACATATATCATTCAGTTATTAGTACAATGTATATTAATTTAAAATTCATCTACTTACTTGATGATTGTACAAAATCTATTGTATTTATTCATTGTAATTTGGACCAAATATTCCTTTTGTAAAGATTATACTGTACTTTTCAAAAGAGGTGGTCAATAAACGTATCTATCTATCTATCTACATTTAAGTTTTTTACTATTTTTTACTGTTTTATTATTCGTAGGCTGGGAAATAATTTTTTTTTATCTATTAGATAATGAAATGTTTTTTTTTCAATAAAAAAAAATGAAAATACTGAGAATTTTTTTTTTAATATTTTAATATTTTTGCATATACCCATGAAATAAAATAATAATTTATCCAAAAAAAAAAACTCTATAGAGTGAGAAAGTGTACCAAGAAACGCGAATAACCGGGGTAACACTGTGTATATATATATATATATATATATATATATATATATATATATATATATATATATATATATATATATAATATATATATATACACCTTGTTCTCTAAATAACACCTAGATAGGTTCTCAGAAGTGTCGTGTAAATGGAAAATCGCGTGAAAAAACGAGTTATTTTCCATAGGAAACAATGATAAAGGGCATAGATACGTTCCAAACCTTACATAGACACACCATGCCAAAGATATTAGTAAAAATAATATTTTATTACTACATAGCAAAGCAGAAAGCCCTGTATCTATTTTTAAGAGTATACAAAAGATATTCATATTCACTTTACAGCTATAAATTAACATACATTACTATACTTTATTAAGCAGTGGGCAACAGTTATACAATACACTGGGACATGTATGGTGACAGTGAGCAAGTAACTTATGTAGTAGAAGAGGAGGAGGATGCAGGAGAACGAGCCTCTATCTGCAAATGTATATAAAGATAAAATAATTATAAATAACCAAAGCAAGACTAAAAAACAAAACAAAAAATTAATTATGCATTGCCTAAATCTACCATATGACATAAAAAAAACTTAATCTACATTCTCTAGAGAGGCACAGAGTTAGGGGGGATATGATTGAGGTGTATAAATGGTTTAAAGGGATTAACAAGGGTGATATTAATAAAGTTTTCAAAATTCATGATCAAACCAGAACTCGTAATGGGTAATGGATTTAATCTTGATAAATTTAGGTTCAGAAGGGAAATTGGTGAAAATTGGCTTGGTAATACCGTAGAGTATGCCTAGTAGGATAATAAATGCCAATACCTTAGACACCTTCAAATGTAGATTAGATAGACATATGACAGAGGTAAGGTGGGTATGGATAGATTAGTGTTTATTAGAAAAATCATAAAAAGAAAAATAGAATAAATAAGTAGAGTAGAATAGAATAGGTTAGACATGCTGAAAATATAATTATAAAATGGAACTGCCTCGTGTGTGCCAGTAAGCATGTTGCAATGTCCCCTATTCTTATGTTCTTAATATTTTCAGAACACGTGTTTTGCATCCTCCTTCCATTTTCAAATTTGTATCAGGTTTCTGAATGACAAATTTGTTAATAAAATGTATCCAATTACTCTCTCTCTCTCTCTCTCATATTTCTTTACAAAAAAACGAATTAAAACTTTGGTTTATTACCTTTAAAAGGAGCACTGTAATGAACGTGATTAAGACTAAAGCAATAATTGTATTTACATAATAAGATGAAAAATTTCTACCTAATTCCTGTTTAAGAGAGACATTACAAAGGATTCGTGGAAAGGAAATTAATTTAACGGTCTTTTAACTCATTAACGTTTTTATTAAAAGTGCATTATTATATTTATCATTTGCTGCCCCAAACGACTCATCAGCTTGTAAAGTAACTGATGTATGCGTTGTTTGTAAGACTATTCTCCTTTTAATATAAATATATTCCATATAATGTAAGTGAAATGAGAGAGAGAGAGAGAGAGAATCTTTAACTCTTGTTCATTCAACCAAAACTACATTATTTATTGTAAAAATAATGGCTTAATTACAAATTCGTAATAATAATAATAATAATAATAATAATAATAATCTCCGTAATCATCATCAAAGGAAAATTATTGTTAAAAATAATAATAATAATAATAATAATAATAATAATAATAATGATAATAATAATAATAATAATAATAATAATAATAATAATAATAATAAGATCTAAGGAGAATTTTTGGAATAGACATCATGAGAGTAATGCAGAGGTATATTAAAACCCAGCAGAGAACTGGATATTCATTACACATCTTTTATAATCCCTTCACATCTGACAGGTCATTACACTCTCCATCTGTTTCTCTTTACAGACTGATAAAGGCTGTTTTATTTTATCATTTTTTGGTCCATCCTGTTGTCACAAAAAAAAAAAAAAAAAAAAAAAATGGGGGGGGGGCATTATTTGCGAATTCTGAATTTATTACTATTATTTTTTGGGGGGCGTTATTGCAATTTTGCATATAAAAAACCACGTATAAAAGGAACAAGGTATATATATATATATATATATATATATATATATATATATATATATATATATATATATATATATATATATATATATATATATATATATATATATATATATATATATATATATATATATATATATATATATATATATATATATACAGTGTTACAGTATATATATATATATATATATATATATATATATATATATATATATATATATATATATATATATATATATATATATATATATATATATATATATATATATATATATATATATATATATATATATATATATATATATATATATATATACAGTGTTACAGTATATATATATATATATATATATATATATATATATATATATATATATATATATATATATATATATATATATATATATATATATATATATATATATATATATATATATATATATATATATATATATATATATATATATATATATATATATATATATACAGTGTTGCCTCACTTATCATGGTAGTTCGATTCCGGGACCCAGCGCAAACCCGGAAATCCGCGGAGTAGGATCAGCCTATATGTACGTAGATATTTTAATGTATTTTTACGTTTACACTGTATAAACCCTCCCTGTACATTATAAATAACAGCAAGCAACGTAATTTTTTTTATGAAAGTGATAGGAAAAATTACCATAAATGAGGTGATGATGACTTGACATACATAGGTTCCATATTTTACAATAATTTTTACGTTTACGTAAAATAGCGGCCGACATCCACAAACATTTTTCCTTCTTTCAACATATCTAAGAGTTTCACTTTAACTACAATGGTTAACATTTTCCTTTGCCGCTTAGGCTCACTACAAGAAGCCTTAGAAGATGAAGGATGCTTGGGAGGCATTGCAAAGGTTAAAATATGCGAGTAAAAAAATCACAAGCAAAACATATTAATAATAACAAGCACAACATGAATGGCGCACATGAGTGAGGCGAGACAATGGAAGATGGTGGAAGCCTTTGTCCGAAACGCTGATAGCGGTATCGTACTTTACATGTTGCAATACTGTTAGTATTTATATTTTTTACTATTTTTTACTGTTTTATTAGTCTTAGGCTAAATACGTTTTTTTTATCAATAAAATCATGAAACTACTGGAAATATAAATATATATGCTAGCTCACGTAGCTGCAACCCCAATACATTGTACGCTATCGAACACTATTTCGTATGATGCAATACTGTGAGTTATACTGTACGTACGTATATCATTCAGTTATTAGTACAATGTATATTAATTTAAAATTCATCTACTTATTTGATGATTGTACAAAATCTATTGTATTTATTCATTGTAATTTGGACCAAATATTCCTTTTGTAAAGATTATACTGTACTTTTCAAAAAAGGTGGTCAATAAACGTATCTATCAATCTACATTTATGTTTTTTACTATTTTTTACTGTTTTATTATTCGTAGGCTGGGAAATAATTTTTTTTTATCAATTAGATAATGAAATATGTTTTTTTCAAAAAAAAAATGAAAATACTGAGAAGTTTTTTTTTTAATGTTTTAATATTTTTGCATATACCCATGAAATAAAATAATAATTTTTCCAAAATAAAAACGCGATAGAGTGAGAAAGCGAACCAAGAAGCGCGAATAATTGGGGTAACACTATATATATATATATATATATATATATATATATATATATATATATATATATATATATATATATATATATATATATATATATATATATATATGTGCTTGTATCTTCCCGTCTCCTGATCGTTTTCATTTTGTACTTAGTGATTCTTATCATACCTGTCCTTAAAACTATGGATTGAGATAGCATTAACTACCTCCTCGCTTAGCCAATTCCAATTATCAACTACTCTTACACTGTAAAAGTATTTCCTTGCATCCTGTAAAGGAGTTTTCTTACGAAGCTTCAAACTATGACCTCTGGTTCTAGAGCCAGCCATAGCAAACTATCGATCCCTATCCACTCTTTTATAACCATGAAGGAATTTAAAGACTCACCATATCCCCCCTCACTCTTCTAGCTTCGAGTGATGGTAAGTCTAATTCCCTCAGCCTCTCATCATAACTGAGATTGCGTATTTCTGGCACCAGTTTCGTGGCATGTCTTTGAACTTTTTCAAGCTTTGCTATGTGCTTTTTCAAGTGCGGATTCCAAAAGGGGGCTGCATATTCGAGTTTTGGCCTCACATAGGTTACATAAATATTTCTGAACATTTCCTTGTCCATGTGCCTGAAGGCTACCCTTACATTTGATAAGAATGCATATGCTGCCCTTACTATGCCATTTATATGTATTTCTGGAGACAAATCTGCCAGTATGTTTACTCCTAGATCTCTCATTTTCTGTCTCTTGAAGTTGTACTCCAGCCACTGAGTAGTCAAGCTTGGGCCTTCTTGCACCTGTACCCATTCTCTTTACCTTACATTTTGAAGTATTGAATTTCATTAGCCACTTTTCTGACCACTCATGCAGATTATTTAGATCCTCCTGAAGTTCTCTACCATTGTTCTCGTTTTTTACTTTCTTCACAATCTTTGCATCATCTGCAAACATATTCATGAATGAATATACAGACGCTGGTAGGTCATTTACATATACAAGGAACAAAAGTGGCCCTAAAACTGAACCCTGTGGAACTCCACTACTAACTCTTCTCCATTCAGCCACTGAGTGTCTTACTCTAACCCTCTGTTCCCTTCCTTCTAAGTAAGTTTTTATCCATTCTAAAACATTTCCACCTATTCTAGCCATTGATTGCAGCTTCCTAATAAGTCTCCCATGTGGAACAGTGTCAAACGCTTTCTGGAAGTCTAGGAATATGCAATCTGCCCAGCCCTCTCTTTCCTGTAAGATGCGGCTTACCTTATCTTAAAATTCTAATAAGTTTGTTACTGTTGATCTACCTTCTCTGAAGCCATGTTGCCTCACTGACAAAAAGTTGAAGGATTCCAAGTGAAGAGAGATATGTTTCCTCAGTAGTTTCTCCATAACTTTGCAAACTATGCTGGTCAAGGAAACTGGTCTATAGTTCAGAGCCGTATCCCTCCTTCCCTTTTTGAAGATAGGTATCACATTTGCTTGTTTCCAGCATATTGGAATCTCCCCTGACTCCAGTGACTTTTTAAATATGATACTTAGTGCCACTTATATTGAGTTTGCGCATTTTTAAGCACATGAGGGGATATGTCATCAGGACCTGTAGCTTTATGAACATCTAAATCCATCAGCGCTTTGCATACCTCTGTGGCTGTAAGGTTGATGTTCTCTAATACCGGCCCTTGAGCTTCTATCACTGCAATCTGAGGGGGTGGGGTATTTTCTACTGTAAATACTGAGTGAAACCCCTTGTTCAATTCTTTGCAGATTTCTTCATCCGTCTCAGTGATGCTTCCATCCGCTCTCTTTAGCCTTAAAGCTTGTTCTTTTACCTTCAGTTTTCCTCTGATAAAGCTGTGGAAAAGCTTGGGATTTCCTTTAGCCTTCCTGGTGATGTCCCTCTCATAATCTCTCTCTGCCTCTCTCCTTTTACTTAGGTAGACATTTCTTGCTCTTTTGTAGGTTTGCCATACATTTATGTTTTTTCTCCTCCTATACCTTTTCCAGCATTTGTCTCTCCACTCCTTAGCTCTTTTACACCCATTATTGAACCATTTCTCTCTGGCATGAATTACACCTACTTTGGTGACAGGTATGCAGCAATCTACTATCATCCCATATTTCTCACAAAAGATGTCATACATTTCTTGTACAGATTTGTTGTAAAATAAGGTTCTCCAGTCAATAACTGCAAAAAGCTCATTCATTTTGATGTAATCTCCTTTCGGATAGTTCCTCCTCTTGTCCTCAGTGCCTCTACTCTCAGGGAGAATATCTTCAATGATATACTCCATCAACAACACACAGTGGTTACGCTTTCCAATTGGTGGTTCATACTCAATTTTTTCAATATCCAACACATTATCTGTGAACACTAGTAGATCAAATAGTGATGGCTCATCCCCATCCCTGGCCCTTGTTGGTTCCATTACATATTGGTGTAGGAAATTCCCTTGTACGCAATCTAGGAATCTTGCCCCGAATGAGTCCTCACCACTGTGTGGGTCAAGATTTATCCAATCTATCTCTTTATGATTAAAGTCTCCCATAATCAAAATCCTACATTTTTTTTCCCGTGCCATGTTAACAACTGAGTTTATGACTTCAATAGTACCTATATGACTTTCCTCAAACTTCAAGCCTATTTTGGTTCCTTGGTGGGTTGTATACAACAGTATATTTCCTGTAAGATTTGGCTTACCTCATCATAAAATTCTAATAAGTTTGTTACTGTTGATCTTCCTTCTCTGAAGCCATGTTGCCTCACTGACAAAAAGTTGAAGGATTCCAAGTGAAGAGAGATATGTTTCCTTAGTAGTTTCTCCATAACTTTGCAAACTATGCTGGTCAAGGAAACTGGTCTATAGTTCAGAGCCGTATCCCTCCTTCCCTTTTTGAAGATAGGTATCACATTTGCTTGTTTCCAGCATCTTGGAATCTCCCCCGACTCCAGTGACTCCTTAAATATGATACTTAGTGCCACTGATATTGTGTTTGCGCATTTTTTAAGCACATGAGGGGATATGTCATCAGGACCTGTAGCTTTATGAACATCTAAATCCATCGGCGCTTTGCATACCTCTGTGGCTGTAAGGTTGATGTTCTCTAATACCGGCCCTTGAGCTTCTATCACTGCAATCTGAGGGGGTGGGGTATTTTCTACTGTAAATACTGACTGAAACTCCTTGTTCAATTCTTTGCAGATCTCTTCATCCGTCTCAGTGATGCTTCCATCCGCTCTCTTTAGCTTAAAACCTGTTCTTTTACCTTCAGTTTTCCTCTGATAAAGCTGTGGAAAAGCTTGGGATTTTCTTTAGCCTTCCTGGTGATGTCCCTCTCATAATCTCTCTCTGCCTCTCTCCTTTTACTTAGGTAGTCATTTCTTGCTCTTTTGTAGGTTTGCCAGGCATTTATGTTTTTTCTCCTCCTATTCCTTTTCCAGCATTTGTCTCTCCACTCCTTAGCTCTTTTACACCCATTATCGAACCATTTCTCTCTGGCATGAATTACACCTACTTTGGTGACAGGTATGCAGCAATCTACTATCTTCCCATATTTCTCACAAAAGATGTCATACATTTCTTGTACAGATTTGTCGTAAAATAAGGTTTTCCAGTCAATAACTGCAAAAAGCTCATTCATTTTGATGTAATCTCCTTTCGGATAGTTCCTCCTCATGTCCTCAGTGCCTCTACTCTCAGGAAGAATATCTTCAATGATATAACAGTCTTAATGATTCCCCATCCCCTGATCTTCTGTCATTATCTTTGTTGGGGTTTAGGATGCTAGAGTGTTGTTAAGATTCTGTTTTACTAAGGGGACTCAAAGTACCGAGCTTGGTTAAGAGCTCACAAACAGACAGGACAGATATTTGTACTTGAACACCCCATCTCTATTACCATGAGTCGGTTAAATGAAAATCAGAATTCAACTTTCTTTTAATTTTGGAAATTCCATGACATTAAAAGAATTGAATTAAATTTTATGAAATGCTGCCTCGAATCCCGGAGGAGGTGAGCACGATTTCGTTTCCCGGCACCACGGACGTATGCCAAGACTTTGGCCTCAACTCGATGATTACCTCTGTCACACAAGCAGAGTAGAATACAGGACACTGCAATTTCAGAAACAGAAATGACACACTATTTATAATGGGAAACTGAAAGCATGAGCACACATATAAGGAGTTTCCAATGTCATCCTACTGGATGAAAATATATTGGTTATTCACAGCTAACCAGAAATATTTATGCTACCAAAATAGCATACAAAACCATTAATTCTTTACTGGTTTTAAAGGAAAACAATATATTCACAATAAATGAAGAATAAGCAAGACGAATACAGTACTGTATGTATTCCTTAAATTGTGTGTAACCATAAAAGTCGCAGTGCTTATTACTGATTAACAATTAATATGGTAAAACACTCTATTTAGGATAAAGGAAGAATCTACGAGATAAATACAGTATTCATTCACTTTTGGTTATCAAGAACTGTTTGCAATGAAAAAAAAGGGTGCAAAACCACCTTTTGAGGTATTTGCAACTTATAACTCAAAACACTTTATCCCCAACATATGAAGAATTAGCAAGATAAATACAGTATGCATTCATTAAATTGTGGTTAACAGGAAATATTTGCAAAGCCAACAGGGCAAAACTACCTTTTAATTATTTGCAATTTGTATAGCAAATAGCTTTATTGACGAGTTTGTGACGTAAAACACTTTATTTACGATGATAGAAAGAAGTGAAATGAAATTAGAATTTATTAGGAAAAGAGATAGATTTTTACGGGCTCATAACCAGTCTTCAGAGGATGAGATTTTCGTTTATCACATTCAGTGAAAAGAAACTTCTTAGCAATGTAAATCAGCTGTAATTTACAGGTTAAGGAATTAACTCTGGCATGTGAGATTCCAGTTTGGTAATCTACAAAATTTCGTGTGTATGGGAATGGAATCTGAGAATAAAATCCATAAGATTTAGCCAGTAACGAATGTAACATTCTCGAAAATAAACCAATTTGCTTGACCCACGAGCTTTACCATACTCTATCCCTCACCTTGTTGTGCTAGATAAATTCCTGTGAAGATGCCACGTAAATAAAGTTTGAAATAAACTTAGACTGCTCAGGCGAGATGTTGCCTCTTGGAAGATTGAGCGCCAAAAAAGAGCGTCTCATTGTCCCTCCTGGTGAGTTCATCTGTAGGATACATTTTCTAGAGCAGTAACTGGCTCTGATATAATTTAAGGACTATTTTAGTGGTGATCCCTGGCAGGCATTTATAGCAGAGATGCAAGGGAGAGACAGTATTTTTAGGTGCAACAAGTGCAAGCAAATAAAATAAAACGAGAATAATAATGAAAAATTAGGTTACTGGTAAACAATCTCCAGAATGTTCTTGGCTCGTAGCAGACGAAAAATAGGAGCAGCCTTTAAATCGGGACTATACTTCTACACGTACAAGAAGAGTAAATAAGGTATATTTAAAATTAGCTATAAGCTAAAATATAAATTGCAAATAATCATAATCTGCAAAAGTCAAGAAGTGGGAATTAATTTTTTTAGTTAGAAAATAACAGTCAAGTTACTAAATTAATTAATAAGGCATCTAACAGCCTTTGGTTACTTTGAGCAAAACACTCTGTCACAAAGGCCCTTTCTAGAGAATATTGATTTAGCAAAATTCTACTACAGAAGGCGAAAAAAGAACAGAGGAAGTTACGGTGACTTCAGTGTTATTATGAGGGATGAGATATCCTTCTCATGGAAAGGATCAAATGAACAATAAGAATGGGATCCACCACTGGAACATATCATACTATTAGGAAAAGTGAACAAGCCTTGTAAACAAAACATTAAATGACATGCAAAACATAAAAGAAATGTGATCAAATTCAAATTTCAAGAAAATTAAATCACAATTAGATATCAGTGAATATCAATATTTAAGTTTATGAATGCTTCACATGCAAGAAGGCAATAATATAATATTGATATTCACTGATATCTAAATGTGATTTAATTTTCTTGAAATTTGAATTTGATCACATTTATGTTTTGCATGTCATTTAATGTTTTGTTTACAAGAAATTCCTTAAACTCACTTTCTATAGCCAAGTTTATTTCTTCAACTTGAATCCTTTCACTTATGAGCAGTGCTATCCCTCCACCAGTCCTCTCAGATCTTTCAACCCTTAGTATTCTGAAGCCCTTAGGAAAAACTGTGACACTGTTTATGTCCTCACTCAACTTAGTCTCTGTAATTGCTACTATATCTGCCTTACTGTTGTGAATCCTATCTTTTAATTCTACTGCCTTACCAGCTAATCCATCAGCATTTGTGTATAACAATCTTAATGAGGCCCCATCCCCTGATCTTCTGTCATTATCTTCTTTATCTCCCCTTTGTCTGGAAGAACTCTGTAACAAATATTTTTCTTCTGTTCTTCATTTCTTTCATCATTTAACCTTCTTGCCTCTTGCAACAAGTTTTTGATCTTTCCCATCTCTTCCTGTGTTCTGTATCGTCTAATGAACACTTCTTTGAATTCTTGAAGGTCTTTTAGACTTTTTTTCTCAACAATATTTTCCTACATGTTTCCCCTCTCTCAAAGGTTACTTTTGTTGGTCTCGGCTCTCCTTCCCTCGAATATTTACCTAGTTGGTGTATGTTTACAATATCCTCAGGACCACAAACTACTCCAAGCTTTCTTATCAGGTCTACAACCCTAGCCTTATTTTCTTCAAGTCTCCCCTGCCATGTTGGCTCCTGGGATTCGCTTATGCCTGAGATTACCACTGTCTTCTCCTTATCAAGTGCCTGTCTGATGAGTGGGTTTGCCCTTTCCATCACAACGTCTTTCATTTTTTCGATTACTGTCTCTTTATAGTCAACTGTTTGTATGTTTTCCAGTGCCACCACCTTTGCAGCCTCTTTTACTGCCACATTCCCCTTTAGTGCATCAGCAAAGGAAGTTTTCATGGCATCATTTTCCATATTCAGCTCCTGGAACTCTTTTCTGAACTGTTCAATGTTTTCCTTAATCTGGACATTCCAAGCAGCAATCTCGTCTCTCTCAGAAGAGAGCAGTGAACTAACATCTAATTCCTTTAGGTGGTCATTCAGCTGTTTGTTTTTATCTTCTTGTTTAGAAATTCTAGATTCTAGTTGACTCTTTTCCACTTCCAGCTTCTTTATTCTTTTTTCTAGTTCCTTTCTCTCCTGCCCTTGTGCTTAATTGCTTCCTCCAAAGATCTTATTTGCTCTCTGAGTGTTTCATTCTCTTTCATTTCTCCATCCATATTCCGAATTTTATCATCAAGGCTTATAACCATTGCCTCTAAATTCTTGATTTTCTGTTTAAGTCTCCTAATGGCTACCCCTCCTACCGACCCATGGATGGGAGAGGTTTGGGACAGAGATGGCGTCATTTTTATGTTCTCCCTCTCACAGAATATAGAAAGAAGACGAGAAAGAGGAAAAAAAAGAGAAAAACTTTTAATTAAGCTTCACACAGAATTTTTATATCTCCATATAAGTGCTATTTAGTGACTCAGTTTATCTCTTTTCTGGTAACACACATCTTAACTTAAAAACTTGACCATGGTAATTTGAGGATAAAAAGAAAAAGAAAAACAGAAGTCAAACCTGAAGGAAAATTCGAATTTGTGTCTGAGGTGGCACCCACCTGTTTCTGCTATATATTCTTCCTAACGGATAAACTCACTTGCTAACCAAGATATGTTATCACAGGATTAGACTTTACATTTAACTCAATATATATACAAAATAAAAAAAAATAGTAAAAGAGAAAGTGTGTGTGTGTGTGGCAGGAAAAGCCCATTAAATATAACAACGAAAATATATATATATATAAAAAGTAATTATTAATTTCGTGACCTATACTGGTCACCTTCTCAAAGTACAATGGCAAGAGAAACAACTAACAAAACAGAATAACCATTGAAAAGGAGACAAAAGACCTGCCAAGAGCACATATACATGGGATTAAGAGATACCAATCTTAAATGTCCCCAGGGTTAGTAGGTAATCCCCACAAACAGGCCGCTAAAGGAATTAAAGTCCATACTTGGCTAAATTGTATTAACAAGAGATTCTTAATGATAGGTGGAAATGTTTTGGAATGGATAAAAACTTATTCAGAAGGAAGGGAACAGAGGGTTAGAGTAAGACACTCAGTGTCTGAATGGAGAAGAGTTAGTAGTGGGGTTCCACAGGGTTCAGCTTTAGGGCCACTTTTGTTCCTTATATATGTAAATGACCTACCAGAGTCTATAAATTCATTCATAAATATGTTTGCAGATGATGCAAAGATTGTGAAGAAAGTAAAAAACGAGAACAATGGTAGAGGACTTCAGGAGGATCTAAATAATCTGCATGAGTGGTCAGAAAAGTGGCTAATGAAATTCAGTACTTCAAAATGTAAGGTAATGAGAATGAGTACAAGTGCAAGAAGGCCCAAGCTTGACTACTCGGTGGCTGGAGTACAACTTCAAGAGACAAAATGAGAGAGATCTAGGAGTAAACATACTGGCAGATTTGTCTCCAGAAATATATATAAATGGCATAGTAAGGGCAGCATAAGCATTCTTATCAAATGTAAGGGTAGCCTTCAGGCACATGGACAAGGAAATGTTCAGAAATATTTATGTAACCTATGTGAGGCCAAAACTCGAATATGCAGCCCCCTTTTGGAATCCACACTTGAGAAAGTACACAGCTAAGCTTGAAAAAGTTCAAAGACATGCCACGAAACTGGTGCCAGAAATACGCAATCTCAGCTATAATGAGAGGCTGAGGGAATTAGACTTACCATCACTTGAAGCTAGAAGATTGAGGGGGGATATGGTGACAGTCTTTAAATTCCTTCATGGTTATGATAGAGTGGATAGGGATCGATATTTTGATATGGCTGGCTCTAGAACTAGAGGTCATAGTTTGAAGCTTCGTAAGAAAACTTCTTTGCAGGATGTAAGGAAATACTTTTTCAGCGTAAGGGTAGTTGATAATTGGAATTGGCTAAGCAAGGAGGTAGTTAATGGTATCTCAATCCATAGTTTTAAGGACAGGTATGATAAGTATCACTAAGTATAAAATGGAACCGATCAGGAGACGGGAAGATATGAGCTTTGGACTCTTTCCCGTAAACACAAATAGGTAATCACACACACACACACGCACACACACACACACACACACACACACACGCACACACACACACACACACACAAGAAATGAAGAAGAGAAGAAAAATTTTTGTTACAGAGTACTTCCAGACAAAGGGGAGATAAAGAAGATAATGACAGAAGATCAGGGGATGGGGCCTCATTAAGATTGTTATACACAAATGCTGATGGATTAGCTGGTAAGGCAGTAGAATTAAAAGATAGGATTCACAACAGTAAGGCAGATATAGTAGCAATTACAGAGACTAAGTTGAGTGAGGACATAAACAGTGTCACAGTTTTTCCTAAGGGCTTCAGAATACTAAGGGTTGAAAGCTCTGAGAGGACTGGTGGAGGGATAGCACTGCTCATAAGTGAAAGGATTCAAGTCAAAGAAATAAACTTGGCTATAGAAAGTGAGTTCAAGGAATTTCTTGTTGCTCGCATAAATACTGGGTCAGAGAGCATTATAATAACTGTTGTGTACAACCCACCAAGGAACCAAAATAGGCTTGAAGTTTATGAGGAAAGTCATATAGGTACTATTGAAGTCATAAACTCAGTTGTTAACATGGCACGGGAAAAAAAATGTAGGATTTTGATTATGGGAGACTTTAATCATAAAGAGATAGATTGGATAAATCTTGACCCACACAGTGGTGAGGACTCATTCGGGGCAAGATTCCTAGATTGCGTACAAGGGAATTTCCTACACCAACATGTAATGGAACCAACAAGGGCCAGGGGTGGGGATGAGCCATCACTACTTGATCTAGTGTTCACAGATAATGTGTTGGATATTGAAAAAATTGAGTATGAACCACCAATTGGAAAGCGTAACCACTGTGTGTTGTTGATGGAGTATATCATTGAAGATATTCTTCCTGAGAGTAGAGGCACTGAGGACATGAGGAGGAACTATCCGAAAGGAGATTACATCAAAATGAATGAGCTTTTTGCAGTTATTGACTGGAGAACCTTATTTTACAACAAATCTGTACAAGAAATGTATGACATCTTTTGTGAGAAATATGGGAAGATAGTAGATTGCTGCATACCTGTCACCAAAGTAGGTGTAATTCATGCCAGAGAGAAATGGTTCGATAATGGGTGTAAAAGAGCTAAGGAGTGGAGAGACATATGCTGGAAAAGGTATAGGAGGAGAAAAAACATAAATGCCTGGCAAACCTACAAAAGAGTAAGAAATGACTACCTAAGTAAAAGGAGAGAGGCAGAGAGAGACTATGAGAGGGACATCACCAGGAAGGCTAAAGAAAATCCCAAGCTTTTCCACAGCTTTATCAGAGGAAAACTGAAGGTAAAAGAACAGGTTTTAAGGCTAAAGAGAGCGGATGGAAGCATCACTGAGACGGATGAAGAGATCTGCAAAGAAATGAACAAGGAGTTTCAGTCAGTATTTACAGTAGAAAATACCCCACCCCCTCAGATTGCAGTGATAGAAGCTCAAGGGCCGGTATTAGAGAACATCAACCTTACAGCCACAGAGGTATGCAAAGGGCTGATGGATTTAGATGTTCATAAAGCTACAGGTCCTGATGACATATCCCCTCATGTGCTTAAAAAATGCGCAAACACAATATCAGTGGCACTAAGTATCATATATAAGGAGTCACTGGAGTCGGGGGAGATTCCAAGATGCTGGAAACAAGCAAATGTGATACCTATCTTCAAAAAGGGAAGGAGGGATACGGCTCTGAACTATAGACCAGTTTCCTTGACCAGCATAGTTTGCAAAGTTATGGAGAAACTACTAAGTAAACATATCTCTCTTCACTTGGATTCCTTCAACTTTTTGTCAGTGAGGCAACATGGCTTCAGAGAAGGTAGATCAACAGTAACAAACTTATTAGAATTTTATGATGAGGTAAGCCAAATCTTACAGGAAAGAGAGGGCTGGGCAGATTGCATATTCCTAGACTTCCAGAAAGCGTTTGACACTGTTCCACATGGGAGACTTATTAGGAAGCTGCAATCAATGGCTAGAATAGGTGGAAATGTTTTGGAATGGATAAAAACTTACTTAGAAGGAAGGGAACAGAGGGTTAGAGTAAGACACTCAGTGTCTGAATGGAGAAGAGTTAGTAGTGGAGTTCCACAGGGTTCAGTTTTAGGGCCACTTTTGTTCCTTGTATATGTAAATGACCTACCAGAGTCTGTAAATTCATTCATGAATATGTTTGCAGATGATGCAAAGATTGTGAAGAAAGTAAAAAACGAGAACAATGGTAGAGAACTTCAGGAGGATCTAAATAATCTGCATGAGTGGTCAGAAAAGTGGCTAATGAAATTCAATACTTCAAAATGTAAGGTAATGAGAATGGGTACAAGTGCAAGAAGGCCCAAGCTTGACTACTCGGTGGCTGGAGTACAACTTCAAGAGACAGAAAATGAGAGAGATCTAGGAGTAAACATACTTGCAGATTTGTCTCCAGAAATACATATAAATGGCATAGTAAGGGCAGCATATGCATTCTTATCAAATGTAAGGGTAGCCTTCAGGCACATGGACAAGGAAATGTTCAGAAATATTTATGTAACCTATGTGAGGCCAAAACTCGAATATGCAGCCCCCTTTTGGACTCCGCACTTGAAAAAGCACATAGCTAAGCTTGAAAAAGTTCAAAGACATGCCACGAAACTGGTGCCAGAAATACGCAATCTCAGTTATGATGAGAGGCTGAGGGAATTAGACTTACCATCACTCGAAGCTAGAAGAGTGAGGGGGGGATATGGTGACAGTCTTTAAATTCCTTCATGGTTATGATAGAGTGGATAGGGATCGATATTTTGCTATGGCTGGCTCTAGAACTAGAGGTCATAGTTTGAAGCTTCGTAAGAAAACTTCTTTGCAGGATGTAAGGACATACTTTTTCAGTGTAAGAGTAGTTGATAATTGGAATTGGCTAAGCGAGGAGGTAGTTAATGGTATCTCAATCCATATTTTTAAGGACAGGTATGATAAGAATGACTAAGTATAAAATGGAACCGATGAGGAGACAGGAAGATATGAGCTTTGGGCTCTTTCCCGTAAACACAATTAGGTAATCACAATTAGGTAATCACACATATATATACAGGAAGGAGGGATACGGCTCTGAACAATAGACCAGTTTCCTTGACCAGCATAGTTTGCAAAGTTATGGAGAAACTACTAAGGAAACATATCTTTCTTCACTTGGAATCCTTCAACTTTTTGTCAGTGAGGCAACATGGCTTCAGAGAAGGTAGATCAACAGTAACAAACTTATTAGAATTTTATGATGAGGTAAGCCGAATCTTACAGGAAAGAGAGGGCTGGGCAGATTGCATATTCCTAGACTTCCAGAAAGCGTTTGACACTGTTCCACATGGGAGACTTATTAGGAAGCTGAAATCAATAGCTATAATAGGTGGAAATGTTTTAGAATGGATAAAAACTTACTTATTAGGAAGGGAACAGAGGGTTGAGTAAGACACTCAGTGTCTGAATGGAGAAGAGTTAGTAGTGGAGTTCCACAGGGTTCAGTTTTAGGGCCACTTTTGTTCCTTGTATATGTAAATGACCTACCAGAGTCTGTAAATTCATTCATGAATATGTTTGCAGATGATGCAAAGATTGTGAAGAAAGTAAAAAACGAGAACAATGGTAGAGAACTTCAGGAGGATCTAAATAATTTGCATGAGTGGTCAGAAAAGTGGCTAATGAAATTCAATACTTCAAAATGTAAGGTAATGAGAATGGGTACAAGTGCAAGAAGGCCCAAGCTTGACTACTCAGTGGCTGGAGTACAACTTCAAGAGACAGAAATGAGAGAGATCTAGGAGTAAACATACTTGCAGATTTGTCTCCTGAAATACATATAAATGGCATAGTAAGGGCAGCATATGCATTCTTATCAAATGTAAGGGTAGCCTTCAGGCACATGGACAAGGAAATGTTCAGAAATATTTATGTAACCTATGTGAGGCCAAAACTCGAACATGCAGCCCCCTTTTGGAATCCGCACTTGAAAAAGCACATAGCTAAGCTTGAAAAAGTTCAAAGACATGCCACGAAGCTGGTGCCAGAAATACGCAATCTCATTTATGATGAGAGGCTGAGGGAATTAGACTTACCATCACTCGAAGCTAGAAGAGTGAGGGGGGATATGGTGACAGTCTTTAAATTCCTTCATGGTTATGATAGAGTGGATAGGGATCGATATTTTGATATGGCTGGCTCTAGAACTAGAGGTCATAGTTTGAAGCTTCGTAAGAAAACTTCTTTACAGGATGTAAGGAAATACTTTTTCAGTGTAAGAGTAGTTGATAATTGGAATTGGCTAAGCGAGGAGGTAGTTAATGGTATCTCAATCCATAGTTTTAAGGACAGGTATGATAAGTATGACTAAGTATAAAATGGAACCGATGAGGAGACGGGAAGATACGAGCTTTGGGCTCTTTCCCGTCAACACAATTAGGTAATCACATATATATATATATATATATATATATATATATATATATATATATATATATATATATATATATATATATATATATATATATATATATATATATATATATATATATATATATATATATATTAATTTATTTTTGATAATAAAAAAAATCCCTAAGAATACAAGCTTTGTTTTTTCCCAAGTTTAACATTTCGAGTAATTTCACCTCTCATTGTTTACAAATAACATGTAACGTGATGTAAGGGAAAAGGTGTTAGCTCAAACTTTTGGCACTTAGTAATTACTTTGTTTTGTCCTGTTTGGATAGTATTTTGGGTAAGAAAATTAATGAATTAAGGGAAATATCGGTAAATAAGGAAGGAAGGATTCATGGATTAGGTGTTATTTATTAGTGGGTGGAGATATCCAACCAGGTTTTTGCTGGTGGTGGCTTGGATATAATTTTTTCATATTGAATGATACTATGTTTAATATGGATATGACATTCATAAAATAGATACATGGTGTCCGTATTTTTAATGGAAATTTTCAGTTAATATGTAGTCTGATAGATTTTCTTATTCTTATATATTTACAGCTTTTATTCATTTTTTTTTTATTTTCCTAGTTAGGTTAGAGATGGAGGTCTGAGAAGCAAATCTCTACTTGGATCCTTTCTAGTGTTTATTGTTGTTTTCAGTATATACTTGTCATGCCACCCTTAAATATGTATGTCTGATGTTTTTTTTTACTATTTTAATAGTGAATGATTTTTTTTTATTTCCCTCATAAACTTTTATGTATTTCTGTTAGCTTACCTCCCAAAACTCCCTAATTACCAAACTACCCCATTACGGATAGAAAAAGGAACTACAGTGTTGCCTCACTTATGGCGGTAGTTCGGTTCCGGGACCCACCGCGAACCAGGAAATCCGCAAAGTAGGATCCGCCTATATATACATAGATATTTTAATATATTTTTACGCTTACACTATATAAACCCTCCCTGCACTGTTAAAAAAACACCCTTTACATTATAAATAACAGCAAGCAACGTAAATTTTTATGAAAGTGATAGATAAAATTACGGTGAATGAGGTGATAATGACGTGACATACATACTCATTTACAATTATTTTTTCATTTACGTACTGTATAAACCCTCCCCTGCACTGTTAAAAAAAGCACCCTTAACATTATAGATAACAGCAAGCAACGTAAATTTTTATGAAAGTGATAGGAAAACTTACGGTGATTGTGATGATGACGTGACATACATACTCATTTACAATTATTTTTTCGTTTACGTACTGTATAAACCCTCCCTGCACTGTTAAAAAAACACCCTTTACATTATAAATAACAGCAAGCAACGTAAATTTTTATGAAAGTGATAAAATTACGGTGAATGAGGTGATAAGGACGTGACATACATACTCATTTACAATTATTTTTTCATTTACGTACTGTATAAACCCTCCCTGCACTGTTAAAAAAAACACCCTTAACATTATAGATAACAGCAAGCAACGTAAATTTTTATGAAAGTGATAGGAAAACTTACCGTGAATGTGATGATGACGTGACATACATACTCATTTACAATTATTTTTTCGTTTACGTACTGTATAAACCCTCCCTGCACTGTTAAAAAAACACCCTTTACATTATAAATAACAGCAAGCAATGTAAATTTTTATGAAAGTGATAGATAAAATTACGGTGAATGAGGTGATAATGACGTGACATACATACTCATTTACAATTATTTTTTCATTTACGTACTGTATAAACCCTCCCTGCACTGTTAAAAAAAGCACCCTTAACATTATAGATAACAGCAAGCAACGTAAATTTTTATGAAAGTGATAGATAAAATTACAGTGAATGAGGTGATAATGACGTGACATACATACTCATTTACAATTATTTTTTCGTTTACGTACTGTATAAACCCTCCCTGCACTTTTAAAAAAACACCATTTACATTATAAATAACAGCAAGCAACGTAAATTTTTATGAAAGTGATAGATAAAATTACGGTGAATGAGGTGATAATGACGTGACATACATTTGTACATGATAGGTAAACTTACCGTGAATGAGGTAATGATCATCATTCTCGACCCCGGAGGAAATTATTTCACAGCCAATAAAAGCTTTACGGCTGCTTTTTGTGGGGGAAGAACATGGTAATGGGGAGTTGCTGTTGTTGTTTCTTCATTTGTTGGAACATGGCATGGTAAGGAGTCATGGCATCGTCGAGAAAATTACAGAAGGTCACCGAACGAACCATATTTTCGTCATGTTCCTGCGAGTTGTTGGAGTGCTTTGTAATGTTCATACATGGCCGCCAAACGTTCGAGTGTAAGGCCAGGTTCTTCAGTTGGTTCGTGCGATTCCTCAAGTTCTTCCTCTTCTTCACTCGCTGATTTCGTAATTTCATCCAAGTCTTCATCACTCAAAGGCTGCGAGTGGCAGTCAATCAGTTCATTCACATCTTCGGGAGTCATATCTTTAAAGCCTTCTCCTCCTAGCAATGCAGCCAACTTCACAGCTTTCGCAACTGCTGCCTTCTGCACCTCGACAGGAGCAAATCCCTCGTAGTCGTGGATGATTTCGGGCCACAATTTCTTCGAGCTGGCATTGATTGTGGCCGACTTCATCTCTTTGATTGCTTTCTGAATATTTTGTAGGCATGTGGCAATCGTGTAATTATGCCAGTAAGTCTTCAATGAGAAGTCTTTGTCCGAATCCATGGAATCAACTAGGTTCGCCAGGGCATTTCGTGTGTATAGGGCCTTGAACGCACGAATAACGCCTTGATCCATAGGCTGAGTCAGTGACGTCGTATTCGGTGGCAGGAACTCAACTTGAACACCATCATATTGGAGCTTGGTTGCGTGGCCACCAGCATTATCCATCAAAAGAAGGACTTTAAATTCAAGGCCTTTTTCTATAAGATAAAGTTTTACCTGAGGGATAAAGCATTGGTAAAACCAGTCCAATGTGAGGCTTTTCGTGATCCAGGCCTTGGGGTTATGCATCCAATACACTGGCAGCAGATTCTTATTCTTGTTCTTCAAAGCCCTAGGGTTCTTTGACTTGTAGATAAGCCCAGGCTTTAACATGGAGCCAGCAGCATTCCCGCACATGATGAGTGTAACGCGATCTTTGTGCGCTTTAAATCCCGGGGCTTTAGCTTCTTCCTTGAAGAGAAAAGTGCGATATGGCATTCTCTTCCAAAATAACCCAGTCTCATCCATGTTGAAGACTTGCTCAGGAACATATTCCCCTTCGGCGATAATTTTCTTGAAGTCATTCTTGATGTAATTTTCTGCGGCACCTGTATCTGCAGAGGCAGCCTCGCCCTAAACTGAAACGCTCTTTAGGCCATAGCGTTTTTGAAATCTGAAGAACCATCCCCTGCTAGCAACGAACGGTTGTATCCTCGATGGAGAATCGCTGGAGGGTCCTGGTTGTGGGTCGTCGATATCTTCTTCTCTCCCCTCCTCTCCACGGTCGCCACTGTCGTCATCGGGTTCATTTGCAGCGAATGTCTCGTACACCTTCTTCGCCTTTGTTTGTATGATATTGGTGTCTAAGCTGATGTTTTTTTTTCTGCAATCAGCAATCCACAGGGCCAAAGCATCTTCCATGCGCACTACTGCCTTATTGCTGGATGATACGAGCCTCTTCGACGATTTATTAAAAGAAATGCTCGCTGTTTTTCTGATCTTTGCCTCGTCCTTTTTTATGTAACGCACAGTAGATTCATTGAGGCCAAAATAGCGGCCGACATCCACAAACTTTTTTCCTTCTTTCAACATATCTAAGAGTTTCACTTTATCTACAATGGTTAACATTTTCCTTTGCCGCTTAGGCTCACTACAAGAAGCCTTAGAAGATGAAGGACGCTTGGGAGGCATTGCAAAGGTTTTAATATGCGAGTAAAAAAAATCACAAGCAAAACGTATTAGTAAGCACAACGAGAACGGCGCACACGAGAGTTAGACCGAGCGAGTGAGGCGGCACATTGGAAATTGGAGGGAAAAGCAAACTGCAATGAAAAAGCCAATCAGACCCCATGATACAGAAAATATTGAAAAACAATTCTGTGATTCGTTGTCTCCCGACCTTTCAGCCAATAGCATTCCATGAACTATCTCACGTAGGTGAGAGCCTTTTCGTTTCCGAAACGTTGATAGCGGTATCGTATTTTACATGGTGAAATACTGTTAGTACTTTATGTTTTTTATTATTTTTTACTGTTTTATTATTCTTAGGCTAGGAAATACTTGTTTTATCAATAAAATAATGAAAATTTTAATATTCACTAGGTCACGTGGGTGAGAGCCTTTTCGTTTTCCGAAACGTTGATAGCGGTATCGTATTTTACATGGTAAAAGTACTTTTAGTACTTTATATGTTTTTTTTATTATTTTTTACTGTTTTATTATTCTTAGGCCAGGAAATACTTGTTTTATCAATAAAATAATGAAAATTTTAATATTCACTAGGTCACGTAGGTGAGAGCCTTTGCGTTTTCCGAAACACTGATACCGGTATCGTATTTTACGTGGTGTAATACTGTTTACTATTTTTTGCTGTTTTATTATTCTTAGGCTAAGAAATACGTTTTTATTATCAATAAAATCATGAAAGTACTGAAAATATAAATATATATGCTAGCTCACGTAGCTGTGACCCCAATACATTGTACGCTATCGGACACTGTTTTGCATGATGCAATACCCTGTACTGTGAGTTATACTGTACGTACGTATATTTAAATTTATGTTTTTTACTATTATTTTACTGCTTTATTATTCGTAGGCTGGGAAATAATTTTATTTTATCAATTAAATAATTTAAAAAAAATTTCAATAAAAAAAATGAAAATACTGAAATTTTTTTTTTTTCAATATTTTAATATTTTTGCATATACCCATTAAATAAAATAATAATTTATAAAAAAAAAACGTGATAGAGTGAGACCGTGAACCAAGAAGCGCGATACAGCGGGGTGACACTGTACCTGATATTTGACATTACGTTGACTTTTTTTTTTTTTTTAGGTATATTAGCAATTTGCATTTTCATTATGTCAGAAAATATTACAGTCAAGCATACTATGTGGCGTCTTGCTTGATGAATGACCTAAGCAGCACTTCAGTTAATGCTCTAGACAAGCTTACAAGATGACTTTACTATAGATGTTCATTATGTAATGCAGCATCTCTTATTATGAGGATATTAAATCGATGAAGAGGAAATCATGGTGAGTATTTGTTTGTTATTTGCTCCTAAGAGCAGCACATGTAATGATTGTTCTTGAGACAAATTGTTGAGGTTTGGCTTCTATTGAATTCGTTTGTGTCTTTTTTCTTTTATTTCCTTTACAGGTTAACATTACTTCTTAGTATTTTGACCCACACTTTAACCCATTTGAAAGTAAGCTTCCTATCACTCATTGTAATTGTGTGGGGACCACTGGAGAATAATTGTCAGCGTGTTCGACTCTGGAGTCAGTAGACCAGCAATCGAGACCACCATGAGTCGATAGAAATGTAGCATTCTGTCTTAATTCCCCATCCACACTCTCTCAAGGATCAAATTTTAGATTGATCCCACTGACAGACTGAAAATCCTACTTGTGAGTGGACGCTGTTTTTAATTGTGACTTATTGAAGATGGTGTTTTGCTTGGACACTGTACCCCATCGAAGCTATTTGTGTAGCTACAACTTTAGCTAGAAAGAAACTATATACACAGTATATATAAGGAACTGGCTTTTTTCTGCTCTGCCACTCTAACTTCTTTTATCAAATGCTTGTAGTAATAAAAACTTAAGGAAAAGGTCGTCATTGCACAACTACCCTATCCCTTGCAGTTGCCTATGAAGACATACTGGGAAAATGATGGTAGTATTCTTTTTATAAAAAAATACAGTACTAATGTAGAGGAATGGCATAACATAAGGCAGTTCAAAAGCTTGAAATTTTCAGCTGCCCTTTTTAATTGTTTCTTTTCTCACATTTTATATTCTAAATGCAATAAATCAGCTGTTCAGTTGAATGGGTCTAATGAATGGTTATGAAAACCTTTTACAGTGAAAGTTCAATTTATTTAAGGAAATTTTGTACGAAAAGTTAAATAAGCAGCTTAAGATAAAAGTGTGCTCATTGTAAGGCTAAAATCTTACACCATTCTGAGATTGAACTATCCCATGTATCAACAGAAAACTATTGATTTCTGTACAAATTTATGCTCCTGAAGTAAATTAAATTCGTGAGTTTAAAAAAATACATAACAGAATACAGGGGGTCCCTATATATCGTCAGGGTTCCATTCCTGACAGCTGACTTTATTCGAATTTCGATGTAAGTCGGAATTCATGTAGATTCGAACCTAGGTCCTTCAACCTATGTTAAAAATAAACCATCAAAAACATAGAAAAAACTCTATGTTCCTAATGGTTCTTAAATAATTATTAATACTCGTCTTAATACTATACTTAAACTTTAAAATTAACATTATAAGATATAGGTACTGTATAATAATGCAACACTTATATACATAAAAATATCTGTACTGTAGTACACTACAAAAATATCTGTACTGTAGTACACTACAATATTACTGTATAGTACAAAGCTGTAAGTATGCTGTACTGTGGTTTGCTTGCATAGGGAGGGCGAGAATGGATTATTAGGAGGTGAAAGTTGGATAGGCAGCTACTAAGGAGACTGGATAAGGTGAGTCAGGAAAGGTAAAAGAACAATCAATACATCATATATAGAAAAAAAAGACTGTACATAAAGTGTTATAAGTTCTCATTTAAAGATTATAAAACACTTATAAACATACAATATATCACACTACAGCAAAATAAGATCTCATTATAAAATTATACAATACACTTATAAATATAAAAATATTACCCTACAACAAAATAAGTTCTTAGTGTAAGATAATAAAACACACTTATAGCCATTAAAATATTACACTACAACAAAGCTGTAGGGATTGCTTACTTTTACTGTACTCATGTGGTGTGCTTGCCTAGGGAGGGAGAGACTTGGTCATATATGCGATCTTTGTCTTTGATGATCGTGGCCACGGTCATATGGGCTAATCCGAGATTGCGGTCAATATTTGTAGAAAATTCTTCCTTTTTAGCACGGTTTGCCACTTCAGTTTTAATTTCCACTGTGATGGCTTTTCTTAGTGGCACTGCCATCAGAACTATCACTAATACGCTTGGGAGGCATAGTAAAGTCTGTAACGATCGAATACAACGAGAAAGCAGACGAAAGGCCGATACACAATGTGGCGGGCGGGAATAAACTGAGTGGTGCTTCTCCTCCCTCTCCTAATGCCATGTGATGCCTATTTCTTACACTACGCTCAACAAACTATTTTGAATAAAATCGTATTTACAGCTATGTTTTTGGTATTTTTCTTTTTAAGTTCAATATAATTTTTCAATATAGCCAACTTTGTATAGAAAAATACATAAATAAAGCCATTAACTTGATAAATACGAATACAGCTGTGCATTCGAGTGTAAATAAAATCGTATTTACAGCTATGTGTTTGGTATTTTTTCTTTTTAAATTCAGTATAATTTTTCAATATATCCAACTGTATATAAATAAATAAAGTCATTAACTTGATAAATACGAATACAGAACAGCTGTGTTTGCTACTATTATAATATGTGGAGCCGTTGCAAAGGCATCCTATAAACTTGTAGGTGACGAGTTGTCTGCTCAAAAATGTACACTTACTTGGAGTCAATAAAGGAATGTAAACATTACTTTAATGTCTCCAAGTAAGTGTACATTTTTTAACAGACAACTCGTCAGCCTACAACTTCATAGGAAGCCTTTGTAGTAGTTCCACATATTATAACAGCTACCTTTGCATTCGTTTACCGCACCAGCCAGGTAGTTTGAAAAATTAATTCGTTGATAATTTATTAATCATTTGTTTGCCTTTGTCGTAACACTGAATGATGTAATACGAGGACCTAATGTACTGAATTCTAAAACATAGAAAAATAATCTAAGTTCTTAATGTAAGACATAAAAACAGTAAAACTACACTATACAGTAATGCTTACCTATACTTGTGTTATCTGTGACATAAAAATAGCAAAAGTGCTTTATCCTTAATGATCATCGCCACAGTCGAACAGGCTATTCCCAGTGAGAGCCCAATATTCATAGCATTTTCTCCCTCTTCCGAGCAATATACTCTTTCAGTTTTAAGTTCCATGGTGATATCTTTTCTTTTCTTTGCAGCACTCCCATAAAAAATATCACCACTATGCTTGCAAGGTAGGTCGAAAAATTTATTTATTAATAATTTATTAATTATTTATTGTCCTTTGTCGTAATGGCAGAACGTTGTAAATCAGGAACCCCTGTATCAGCTCGTGCTACTTTCACCATTTTTTCACCATTATCAGTCCTCTTTATTATTGCCAGTTTCATTTCTGTCGAAATGGCATGCCTTTTATTTGAAGCACCACTAACATTAATAGTATTTTGCTTTTCACCAGTCATGATTACTACACGATGAAAAAGATATTTCACGATAACAAGCCTATTATGCATCGAAGAGTTCCAGTGTCTTTGGGGCACAATCTGAGAACAGACCAGAAGAATGTGGTAACAGATCTAGTGCTGCCCGCATCTTGTTAGCAGCTGAATGTTATACTAGGCTCACTCGTCACTGCACGAAAATTTTGAATTTGCTGCCACACTATTTTGTATTTTTTTATGATTTTTATAAGTATTTACCTTTCGCAGACTTTGTTTGTATATACGAATGTTTGTAAGTTATGGAGCGTCTGTATATATATACAGGGGGTCCTCAACTGATGTCGTAGTTCTGTTCCTGAAGACATGATGTATCCCGATTTTCAATGTAAGTCGGAACACTCCTGAATAAGAATCTAGGTCACTCACCTATGCTAATGCAGTAATAAAGTTAATAGTCAAAGAATTATATACAGTACAGTATTGCCTACCTTTCCTTCTGTGGTTGTCTTCCACACTGGAAGGGGCATTTCAAGGGAGGGAGAGACAGGCTTATTGGAAGGAGGAAGCTGGAGAGATTGGGGCAGGTGAGTCTACAGAGAGAATTGAGGTAGAGGGTACAGGATGAGTTGCTGTGGGCTCACCTTCATGGAGAATCGTTGGAGATAGGTCTGGAAAGATGTTATCATCTTCTCTTCCGAAATTTCCATGTAGCACCGCAGGAAATCTATTACCACTCTTGCTACCTTAGTGTACCTGGCAGTGTTGGGGTCCTCAGCCTCAAACTTTGCCAACCCTCTTGCTATCAGGGCAAACCTTCTTCCATTCCTTGCTTGTAAATTTCTTCGGCTCTGGGCTTGGCATTTCTTCCTCCTCTTCAATTAACTGCTTCTCCAGTTGAATGAAGTCCTCAGAAGATAGCTCCTTTCCATGAGATTCCTGTAGCTCTGTTACATCATCAGCACCCACCTCCAACTTAAGCTCCTTACTCAGGGCAACAGCATTTTTGGAAACGGCCTCAACTCAAAGTAATGGAAGTCATTCACAAACTAGGGACACAGTTTCTTCTATACCCCATTCTAGTTTGTCTTCTTAACTTCCTCCCAGCTTTCAGCAATATTCTTGACATCTTGAAGAATACAGAAGTTCCCCTACTTACAAACATACACGGATACGAACAAAAACCTACCCATTATCTACTCATGTATTATGCATGTATTACTGTACTGTACTGTATTATTATATTATTATTGCTCTATTGAAATTCGTTAATACTGCATACTTTGTTTTATGTAGCAGTTTTGAAACATCATAGAGAACTGTAATTATTACACAAGGTTCCAGGTCCCATTGTTCCAAATGTTCCTGTTGAAGTAAGTGATAGAGAGATTCTTCTCCTAAAGGTGAAGACCAGGAAGTTCTGCCTCTAGAGAAGTCCAAATATTTTTTTCCAGGAAAGTGTCTTCAGCATAGAGTGTTCTGTACTTGCTATGCCTTGATGCTTTTCAAGGTTTGATAAACATTAAATAGTATTTAAGAAATCCCTGGATATTGTATATGTTGGTGAAACATCAGTTTGCCACACCAAGCACAAAACAATCCATGCTGAAGACACTTTTTTGGAAAAGTGTCTTCAGGCTGTATTCAGGGCAAAAGGTATTTCATTTTTGAAGATATTTCTAGAGATGAGCTAATAACTTTGAGAGAAAATCCTCTCCATCATTCTCTTCAACAGGGATATTTGAAATAAAGGGTCCAGGAATTTGTGTAATAATTGCAATCCTTTATTTTGCTTAACCAACATATATACAGTACTGTGTATAAAAAATATCAACTTATGAACATATTAAAATTCATTAATGCTGTATACTATATATTTTCTGTAATAGTGAAGTGTCTTTAGCCTTAGTACTGTACAGCTCTGCATATGTATGTACTGTACATTGCTCTTTTTTACTTAAATGCAACTTATGAACAATTCTAATTACAAACGATCTTTTGGAACTTAACTCGTTCATAAGTTGGGGAGTGTCTGTATTGTAAGACTTCAAACCTCCTTGAGAGTCAAGTTCTTGTCCTTCTCAGTTGCTCTGAGAGCCATAGCGATTGTCCCTCGGAAGTAGTAGGCCTTAAAAAAGGTAAATGCACCCTGATTTATTTGCTGTAACAGGGCAGTGGTATTAGATGAAAAGTAAACCACCTTGACATTAGGATGGAAATCACCCATATGGTCTGGCTGACCAGTGGCACAGTCCAGCAAGAGCAACACCTTATAGGGCAGACCATTGGCAGTACAGTAGCTCTCCATTTCTGGCACAAAATGATTGCTGAATCAATCCTCGAAAGTTTTAAGGGTTATCCACACCTTCTAGTTTGACTTCCAGATGACAGGCAGTTGACCCTTCCAAATGTCCTTGATTGCCCTTGGATATTCTGACAAGTAAACCAACAAGGGCTTCAGCTTGGAGTCTCCAGAAAGATTGCCCCCGAAAAGCAAAGTCAGCCTCTATTTCTAAATTTTTGGTTTGATGCTGTCTTCTCCTCTTTGGCGCAGTACACCTAGTTCTTAGAATTATGTGAAGATAGGTTCTCAGTAGTGCCGAGTATTGCAATTTTCGCATTATTTAACGAGTGATTTTCCATAAGACACAATGATAGTGGGCATTGATGCATTCCACAACCGTCCATAGACACACTGTACCAAAGATATAAGATAAGTAAAACATATTTTATAAGTACATAGGAAAGCAGAAAGACCTGTAGTTATTTATATTAACATGCAGATACTGTACAGTATAAAAGATATTCAGATTTACTGTACAGTAAACAAATTAATGCACTCTATTATGCGGTGGGCAACAGGCATACACTGGGACGTGCATGGTGATGGTGAGGACGAGGATGCAAACGTACCGCCTCCGTATCAGCTGATGCACCCTCGCATGCTATTTCCTTCTGACGATATTATATCGAAAATTTGTTTGCTATTTGTTCTTAATGCTATTTTTAAATTTTTTTCATAATATTCAATCGCATTAAACGGTAGAGGAGGAGGAGGATGCGGGAAAACGAACCTCTACCCACAAACGTTTTGCCACTTCCGTATCAGCTGATGCAACCTCGTACACTATTTCCCTAACAATATTATATTGAAAATTTGTTTGCTGTTTGTTCTTAATGCTTTTTTTCCATTATCTTCATAATATCTGATCGCATTAAGTGGTAGAAGAGGAGGAGGATGGCGGAAAAGTGCCTCCGAGGCGGTCGATTATTTACTAAAATGAAATTTTTTTTTCAAATTTTTTTACATGGGCGTTATTCTAGAATTTTGTATTTTTTTACTATTATTCTTTAGGGGCGTTATTCCAATTTTGTGGATTATAAACACGCGGAAAAAGCAAACAAGGTATATGTATGTTTAGGTATATGCTTACAGAAGAAACTGGACTCATCCACGTTCAACTTTGTTCAGCACGGTAACCCCCTTCCTTAATTATCTCAGCCATCGTACTAGGAAAATCACTTGCTGCTTTCTCATGGCACTAGATGATCCACCTTGCTCTATAAGATTATGCAAGTTAGCACAAGCCTTAAACTGCATAAACCAACCCCAATTGGCCTCGAACTCTTCGCTTTCACTCCCTTTCCTTTTCACGGCCTCAAAGAATATTTTGGCTTTCTTTTGAATTAACATAAGGTTCACTGGGATACGCTGTTGATGCTGGTCATCCAGTCAAAGCGCTAATAACTTTTCCATTTCAATTATTAGGCCACTATGCTACTTAGTAATCACATTGGACTTCATAGGAGCAGAACCTTTCACATTTTCAAGGATGTATCCTTTATCCTTAATAATCGTTATCACAGTCAAACAGCTTAACTCCAGTGAGCAGCCTAGTTTTGAAGCAGTTTCTCCCTTTTAGAAGCATATCACTATGCCTAATTTAACTTCCATGATGATGGCTTTCCTTTTCTTTAAAGCAGTGCTATCAAAAGAATCTCCTATTCACTTGGAAGCCATAGTACAGGTCAGTAGGTATCGCAAACACGAGCGAAGCGAATCGAAGAGCAAATGAGAATGAGAACAATATGGTGTACGAGCGGGAACTGGGTGACACTTCTTCCTCAGTCTAATGCCATGTGATGACATATTCTTACACCTTGCTCAACGAACTGTTCCGCATGAGGATCTTATATACGAAAATGTATTTGGTAATCTTTTAAATAATTACTAACTAGGTTCTTTACATGAGCAAATGCATAAACAAATGAATAAATATAAATATTAACTTGATATATATGTATACAACTGTGCCATGTAATTATGTATTCATCCGCCATGCAATAAAGTGTTCCAATGGAGATCGTATTTTTTACTATGTATTTGGTAATTTTTTAAATAATTTCAAACAAGGTCCTTGACATAAACAAATAATACATACACAAACAACATTGCTGCGTGATGACATATTCGTCTGCCACGCTCAAGTAACTGTTCAGCGCGCGAAGTTTGTATGTATAGAGATTTGTATTTCGCAAAGTGGTTGGTGCAGCAACTGTTTCTTCCCATGTACCTCCAGACTCTGGAACTCTCTTCCTTATTCTGTCTTTCCCAATTCATATAACTTATCTTCCTTCAAGAAGCGGATATATCTTCATCTCAGGACCTAATCCTTCATATCTCTAGCCCCTCAGTACTTTTGACTATTCTTTCAGTGAGTCCATTTCCTTTGTGTATCATTACCTCATCTCTGCCTTGTCCATAACTTTTTTCTTTTCCTTCATCTTAATGTTTTCTCTTACTCGGGCATTTATTGATTATGACAGTTTTTTTGCCCGTCTTGGTGTCACGCTCATGAAAAAAAAGGTCAAATAAAATTATTTATTAATTATTTATGGGAGTTGCATTGTAATGACTAAACATTGAAAGTCGAGGACACTAACCTGAAGACCCCTTTATTTGGTATCAGGCGACAAGGAAAAAATATAATTCACAAGATATTTTTGTATATATTTAATAGTTCAGAGAAAACATGGTGTATTAATAGAGCTATATGATGTGTTTTTGGATAGGTTGGCCTAATTTCTACACTAATTATGTCTCTAATGATCATTACTTTTGATAGGTCAAATAATATAAATATGGAATAATAATGAACCTTAGGATCAATGAAGTAGAAGGAGCACCAGAGGCATCTGTTGTTTCCTTCTCCCTACCAAATCATACCCTTGAGTGTGTCTCCAGAAATGGCAACCAGGTAATAGGAAAAATGCTTAAGATATGCCTTGACTGAGAATGATAGGAGAGTGAATGGCACATATCCCTTCCCAAAATTTTATCATTATGCAATTTACAGAAGGAATGAGGATTGATAGATAATGATTAGGCCCTAGTACCTCCTGATTCTTTTGTAGAGGTACGGTAATGAAATGGTGAGAACATGATATATCCTGCAGTGTCCTCTTATGTGTCCATGGTGACTACACCATATACTTGTAGACTTTGAGTCCTCAGGATTGGAGGGATACTCTGAATGACTAGATCACACGGAATGAAGCTGTTTGGTAATGTAGATCTTTGTTGTAAAGTTTTTCTCTCAATTTGCAGAATTTAGTTCACGTGATGTTCTCTCTGCTCAGGAAAAAAAAAAAAATTATTGTGACACCAGGACGGGCCAAAAAGTAATAAAATAAAACAGCCTTTATCGGGCCTGGGAATGAAGAATACATAAAGTAATGAGAAACAGAGATAGAGAGTGTAATGACCTGCCAGATGTGAAGGGATTATAAAAGATGTGTCATGAATATCCAAGAATATTCAGTGTAGCTGGTGCCATGAGCTAACCTAGTACTGGATACATGTTGTTTATATTATATCGCAGATTTCTGGGTATATGCTATTTTTGAGCAGGAGGATGCAAACGCTTTGCTGCCT
>JAXCGZ010000822.1:0-5000 GCA_037179515.1 Halocaridina rubra
ATATATATATAAATATATTAACCAAATAAGCACATTACATATGTGAAAACATGAAAAAAAAAGATTCATATATATATATATATATATATATATATATATATATATATATATATATATATATATATACACACACACATACGTGTGTGTGTGTGTGTGTGTGTGTGTGTGTGTGTGTGTGTGTGTGTGTGTGTGTGTGTGTGTGTGTGTGTGTGTGTGTGTGTGTCATATTGGAACATCGACAGTAGAAGTATTATACACAATATAGCCTCAGATTCGGGGAGTTTTAAACATAAATAGTAAATCAGATTAAGTCCTTATTAAGCAAAAACGACAATCCTTATTAAGAGTTAAATCGATGATATGTAATCAATGCTGAAATAAGTTAATCCCTAGTTAAGATATATCAACGGATAAGTATATAATCTCCTTAAAATTAACATATTACGAAAATATGAACATGTTACACAGAGTGCTAAGATCTTTAGAACTGTATTAAAGTCTATCTTCAGAGCAGGTGCTCTGAAGATGGACTAAAATAGAGTCTGAAAGAGCTCAGCACGCCCTCGTATCATATTTCCTTCTTAGTTGACCTCTGTTAATCCTCTTAATACTAGAGAGAACATCTAAACAGAAATACTTATAACTTAGAATAACAAAAACACTTACATTTTATTAGCAAATATAAATACACAAAACAAGATCACGAATATAAATATATCAATCAATCAATCAATCAATCAATCAATCAATCAATCAATCAATCAATCAATCAATCAATAACTAATTTTTCTGATCAACAAAGCAGAATGACAATAAAAACAAATAAAATAAAACGAAATTATACAAATAATTCCGAAAGTAATAATTAAAAATACGACATGATAATATCCTTGCAGGTGGTTTGTTCGACAAAGGCGACATAAAGCAAGAGATTGCTTTTCGATATGCTGTCGACAGAGTGAACCATGAGAAGATCCTTGGAAGTCGAACGAGGCTTCGAACGATCATTGAAAAGATACCTCCCTTCGATTCCTTCCTGGCATCCAAAAGGGGTAAATATATCTGTGTGTGTATTCATTGGTCGCTTTGCATATATTGAAGAGTTTATATTCTTTCATGTTTTCGACTATTATAGGCAGGTATTGGATTTTTTTTTATGTCTGTTATCGAAAAATTTCTTTTTTTGAAGTGAAGTAAATTAATTGCAAGAGTTTTATATATATATATATATATATATATATATATATATATATATATATATATATATATATATATATATATATATATATATATATATATATATATGTTAGCTATAATATACTACAATTATATATATAAAATTCTTTGTTAACATCATCTCTGAGTCGGTCAAAAAAACAACAACAACATGATAGCCATTTTGATCTCTATGCTGAATATTTTTTTTCATTTTCTCTTTTTTTTATAGTATGCAACTTAGTGAGATCTGGCGTGGCTGCAATCTTTGGCCCTCAGTCAGGGCAAACTTCCTCGCACGTCCAGTCGATTTGTGATGCTTTGGAAATACCCCACATCGAAACCCGTTGGGATTATCGACTGAGAAGAGATGATTACTCCGTTAATCTTTATCCCCACCCATCGTCTCTTAGCAAAGTAATTATTCATAGCCTTTTCAATAATATTTTTTTTTTACTTATTGACGAAGTGATAATGTTCACACTATCAATAAGTAAACAACCTCAGCTAAGTATTGTAATCGGATCTCTCTTTCTATTCTTTAAAAAAAAAAAATCTAATTCATTGGGGCATCACTTCTTTACGTCAATTATTTAATAACATAGTTGCAATCTACAGAGTTTTACTTAAGTCCAGAGTCTTAGATATTCTAAATATTGCACATCTGTATATAAACTGCTTCGTACACGTTCTGCGAAATATATGTTCAACAAGTTCAAAGTTATATACTGATCTTTGCTGCAGTTCGTGATCTTAACTTTTTAAGTACTTCATATTCGAATAAATCTCGTTCAGTAAAGCAATGTATAACAAGCAAGAAGCACATATTTTTTTTGTACTTGTACGTTTTTGTAACTCTTTGTTTTGTGTTTGTATCAGGCCTATCTCGATCTGGTCCGTTTATTCGGATGGAAATCCTTTTGCATTCTATATGAGGACAACGAGGGGCTGGTGAGACTACAAGAGCTCTTGAAGACGCCTTCGCCAAACGAATTTAAAGTGTCCATTCGGCAGCTACCCAGAGGAGACGACTTCAAGTAAGAAATCCTGGATCTTAGGGAATTAGTTGGGGTGTATTAGTTAAGTAGTTATCTGCATCTAAGAAAACAAAAGGAGCAATATTCGTAAGGCAAAGAAAATCGGTATCTGAACTTAAGGTAAGGAATTACTTGATAATTATTACAATGGCAGATTAAATCAAGATAACTTCAGAGTGACTTATTACTACAAGTCCCAATGCACGCTCAATGACAATGAATAGCTCACTATAAAAAATTGGCCTGAGCACGTGTGTCGTTGGCGATACAAAAATGGTGTACACTGAGACAATTTACACCATTCTGTCGCTGAGTGCCGATGTCTGGCAGATTCTGATGATTACATGATATTGATTGCAATGACCATTTCTGCGGCTTTATGAGCAAAGGGACATAACAAAATCCCTACGCCTTCCCTTACACTCTTAAGCTAGAGGAATATATTGCTGTAACTTGCATATTGACTTTTAAAAACCGAATGAATAAGTATGGTTCACTCTTAAAGCCAAAGTATATCTGCAAACTTACTCCCTACGCGAACAAACTGCGTTGAAAAAAAAACAGGTTGTGCAGTGCATTTGGCTAAAACGGGTAGTTCAATCTGAATAGGAATGTAGGAAAGGACAGAAAATCCTACAATAAAAGTCATAACTACGAGTGCGCATCTAATTTAGAGAGAACCCCCCCCCCAGCAACTTAAGTCATTAGGTTTGGTGTAATACTCTTGATTTGGGCAATACAAAGGCAACTGCAGACCCTTCCTTTAAGCTTCGTAATAAACGCAATTAATATGAAGACACTACATAATAGAAATATTCTGTATATGAAACAGATTCATAATTAAGAACAAACCTGATATTGGTATATATTAAATTTGTAGAACTACAATGAAAAAATGTAACTCTATTTTGGCATTTATATGATTATAGTTCTTAATAGAGTTTGGCTTATATTTTAGCATACTAATCCTACTTCTTTTACATCAAATAGCAATTACTGAGAAAGCTTAAATTAATGCAGATGTATTTTTAGTGCCACACTAAATGAAATTATAGCAATACTTGACAGAAATGTATATGATCTTTAATCTATACAGTTTCAGTTCTTATTTTAGAATACTGATGAGCAAGGCAAAAAAATGCAACTCATGAGAGCGATTTAAATAATGTTCTTTTTCGCCTGTATTTCGTTATTTTAGACCACTACTGAATGAGCTAAAAGCTACGCGTAAAACCTCTTGGAATGTATTACAATGCGAATTTCCTGACACGTTTAATTGGGTTAAAGAGTACTGTTGACAAAAGCGAACGAGCTAAAAGCAACATTGTAATTAACTCGACTTCCATTTCCTACTGTTATTGTTATAACAAGCAGTATACGTATCTGCTGAACGAGCTAAGAGCAACACCTCCCAATATCTTATTCAATTATTAATTGTTCGCTTATGTTTCTTCTTGCAGGCCACTCTTGAACGAGCTAAAGGCCACTTTAGAGCAAAATATAATCCTGGATTGCAAGACCGAAAAAGTTGCCACCGTTCTCAAACAAGCACAACAAACGGGAATGATGTCGTCATTTCATAATTTCATCATATCTTCTCTGGTAAGTATTTTGACACTGTTACTCATGCCTGATATTACTTAGCGGGAGACCCATGATTCTCACTCCATTAGATCTTAATTTATGAAACTGGGAAAAAAAAATCTGAATTTTTTCCTCTTTTTAACACACTGCCAATAGCTGGAATCTGTCATCCATCCTACAAATGTAACTGCATTTATTATAGCTTTATCGTAGTGTAAAATGTCTCTTCGTTACAGGATCTACACTTAGTGAATCTCGATGACTTTAAATATGGTGGTTCGAACATCACAGCTGTTCGCCTCATTGACCCTACTCGGGATGAGGTGAAAGAGGTCATGAGAGACTGGCAGTCAGGGAGGGCACTGCACGTCAATAAACACATTGATCATGAGTTAATGATGAAGGTAGAGATAAGTCTCAACTGCAAATGGTGGCTTTATATTTGTTTTCTTCTTTATCGACATATCTTCCGAAATTCCACTGCCTGTAGCCTCTTTGAGGCTTGTGTCTGTCTTTACTTCACAGTCCATATACTCAAGTGCATGTGTGTGTGTGTGTGTGTGTGTGTGTGTGTGTGTGTGTGTGTGTGTGTGTGTGTGTGTGTGTGTGTGTGTGTGTGTGTGTGTGTGTGTGTGCGTGTGTGTGTATGTGTGTGTGTGTGTGTGTGTGTGTGTGTGTGTGTGTGTGTGTGTGTGTGGTGTGTGATTACCTAATTGTGATTACCTAATTGTGTTTACGGGAAAGAGCCCAAAGCTCGTATCTTCCCGTCTCCTGATCGGTTCCATTTTAGACTTAGTGATACTTATCGTACCTGTCCTTAAAACTATGGATTGAGACAGCATTAACTACCTCCTCGCTTAGCGAATTCCAATTATCAACTACTCTTACACTGAAAAAGTATTTCCTTACATCCTGCAAAGAAGTTTTCTTACGAAGCTTCAAACTATGACCTCTAGTTCTAGAGCCAGCCATATCGAAATATCGATCCCTATCCACTCTATCATAACCATGAAGGAATTTAAAGACTGTCACCATATCCCCCCTTACTCTTCTAGCTTCGAGTGATGGCAAGTCTAATTCCCTCAGCCTCTCATCATAACCGAGATTGCGTATTTCTGGCACCAGTTTCGTGGCATGTCTTTGAACTTTTTCAAGCTTAGCTAT